>JBBPMO010000309.1:5920-31207 GCA_038090315.1 Xanthoconium stramineum | reverse complement strand
CCCCGCCCTTTCACCAATCCAAGATGAAAAGACAAAGGCAGGCCATTGCCCCCTCACTCTCTCCCTGATGACAATGCGACAACGAGGGTCCACCCTTCATTCCCTTGTCCTGATGCCAACACGGACGACACCCTCGCTCTCTCCCTCTCCCTGACGACGACGACGCTCCCTCGCCCTCCTGCACTGTGACAATGCAACGACAAACATGACAAGGACGATGCGCCACCCTCACTCTCTCCCTGACAACAATGCAACAATGAGGGCCTTCCTCCCCTTGACCTCATGCTGACATGACGCCGGTGCTGCATCCACTCCCACTCCCTCATCCTCATGCAGCATGCCCTGAGGGGTATAGAACCAATGGTACAGTGCACACGATTATGCGTGTTGTACCATTGCTTCTGTACCCTCATCTTCACCCTTCTTCCCTGCTCATACTTGTGGGTAAACCTGCATGGGCATGAGTATGGCTCTCCAGCAACGTACCCATTGGAAAACCCGTACTGGAACAGCAGGTATAGGTTTCAACAGGTCTATCGACATCGCACCTCCACCAACAGGGTCTTTAATTCCATTCAACATGTATGTAGCATTATCGCTATGTTGTGAAAGAGGCAATGTAATGTTACTATGTGACTTTGGTGAAAAACTATTGACCAGTCATCCGAGCGAATACATTATACCTCAGGTAGAGGATGAAAGATTAGCATGACTTGACAAGGAGAGAAGAAAGGTCAAAGCTTCGGGAGGAGACGAAATGGGAGTGCAAAATGAAAGAAGAGAACCTACACCCTCAAGGCTGTCTACCTCACCTGGAGTCACACGACAAGGGTGTGAGAGCAGTCTTACTGTCAGGTTCGTGAGCATGAGCGAGTGAAAGAAAATAGCGTGTCGAACGCTCGGGCAACCATTGACCAATGAGACTGCTGAAGTACTGGTGGTGACAGCAATGAGTGTTGATAAAACCGCATCACTAATGTGGTTATAACTTACAGTATGGGTCAGTCGGAATCTGCTGGCAACGGACACTGCCAGCAAGGCCGTATCCCAGACAGTGTTTTGCCAAAGAGGTATATTCATACTATAGTGTTCACAAGCATAGAGCTATGGTGATGGGTATATTTCTGGCGTGATCCAAGTTGGATGAACATCATCTTTTCCTTGAAGGTCCTGCTACAGATAGAGCTGATTCAAGATGAGGGCACATCAGGGAACTATCAAGGATGCATCAGTGCAAACTGATTTCGAAGAATGAATAACAATTTTGCAGCATATATACCTCCCAGACCATGACGCCAGCATCCATAAGAAATGCTTGATCTATCACCTCTTTACCCAAGGAGGATTAGCTCTTAGTTGCCAATCAAGAACATTGCCAGCATGTAGTGGCCACAATGGTGTGTATGCATGCTGCTCTGTGGTCTGAACAGGTTTCGAAGTCGAGTCGGAGGGAATTTTTTTGGACTTTGGTCCTCTGAATCTGCACATATGTCTATGATCCATGAATCCAAGTGAAGACCCATGGCAGAGGGCTAAGGGGAGGATGGCAGACTACCCCGAGCTACCAATGTCGTGCTACAACCCATTCCGACTCCGGCAACCTCCTGCTACGACCGCCACGTGACTTCGAGCTATAGGCATGCCCCTGTCCCTGCACTGCCACACATCCAGGCTATTTCGAAACGGATCAGCAAAACCCACCAGATGATCATATTACCAGAGGTGTTACCATGGCTCTATGAGTGGCATTCCGGACGACCCTGGAATGGGATTCCTTGTCATCTCTCCTCAGAAAGGGCCAACGTGACATCTTGTAACGGTGGTGCATGTTCCTCATACCCATTGCTTTATTTACATGAATGTGGGTATGTTCAACGTAGAGATGTGTGTCGTCCACTGGGTTGATTTTGGTTTCGGAAGACGCTGTTTTATACCGTCCTTACGAAAGCAGGAATATTTGCCACGTACGACAGTGGAGTGGTAAGTTGCTCACACACCAACACATCATCTCTGATTTTCCACAGATGGATGGATTGTGCTCGACTGATGGTTCATTACAAGCATCGACAACAGTGCACTCAGCTAGCATCCCCACGCACAAAGGAGGGTTCGGGAGAAGGATAACTCAATTTCTAAGGATGTAGAAGATAAATCCGTTCCAGTGCACGTTTGAGATAACGTCTGGAGCCATACTGGCCCGGGTATTGTGTCGATTGTTTTGTTGGTTTCAGTCTTTCCCATAATCTCTTTGTACTATCTGTATGCCATGATGGAATGGAATAGCTTGGGAATGGCGTCAATACTCATAGGCTTGAGGGGTAGTTGAATATAGTCCCGCGGACCGCAAGTGAAATGGGTTTATTTCCCACATGTTGACTCGCTCTGTCGGGTGAAACTACTCAACTCACCCCCGTGATGTTCTAGCATGCCATGTCGCGGACTAGACAGACTTCATCGGATCCTCGAGAGATAAAATCCGACACAATATTTGATTCACAGAAGGGGCATATATAAGTACTACAGTGACCAACGACTGGAGAATTGTGTTAACAAACATTCAAACATTCCGGCAATGATTCGAGACTTTAGTAGCCTCATTCAGAAGCGTTTCATATTTTTCCTAGAAGGTATGGCCACGGACGGCAGTGATCCAGGCTGATGGTGCATCAGGGTACTATGGAGAAACATGTTAATCTAAAGTGATCGGATGATATTAATAATTTCCAACGCACCTCCCAGACCATCACACCAGCATCTGTTAAAAGCGCTCAACTCATCGTCTCTCTTGAAGAAGACTATCAGACTTACCCCAGCCGCGCGAATGAGCTTCCGACACGCAGTAAGCAAGCTTTCCGGTGGTCATGTACCCGTTGCTGGCGTCCGAAGTTTTAGCTGGCTTGCCGATGACTATTTTGTCCTTGTCGACACCGTTGGCTGCAATCTGGAAAAGTGCGCTGTTGGGGAAGTTGGATGAAGACGCGGTGAGGAGGCCGTAGCAGGTCGTATACTCCGTCGTTCCCTCTGTGGGCAAAGGTTGAGCATATCAACCCGCAGCAGGGAACCACCCATGACTCACGGTTATAGAACTAAAAAATCCAAGTCCAAATCTCCGTGTCAGTGTATCCTCGACAGTGGTAATACGTGGGCATACCTGAATGTTGTACTAAGACAAGAAATCAGTCAAGTGCGCTGTATAGAACGGTCCTTAATAACGTACCCAATCAATCAGAGAGCCAACCTGCTTGTTGACTTCCAAGTAACCTCCACCACTCCACATGTTGGGAGAGAACCAGGGAGCAACAGCTATTGAGCAGAGTTCAGTTACTCTCCCACAAATGCGAAGTTAATAACTGACGGGCATGAGTCAGGATATACTCTCCCTGGGGGAGATGGGTGCGGAGCTGCCGGGTAAGGGAGATGAGCCACGACTCAGCGGACCCTGAAGAGCCGTCGAATGCATCGAAATCCTAACCCGAGTCAGATCTCATCAGTTAACCGTCATACCACCGAAAGCGAATAGAGAAACGGTACCTCATAATCAACATCAACTCCCTGAAGGCCATACTTGCGCACCCAAGAAGCGAGATCGTTGGCAACGGTGACGGCGTTAGCTCCCGACGAAGTCGGTGCATCGGTAGACCCGAAGGCAGACACGATGATCGAAATTCCTGCGTCGTTGTACTCTTTCAGGTAGGAACTACGCTGACTGTCGGAGAGCTGCTCCCATGCCACAGCCATGTCGGCGGGTCCAGAGATCAACCAGAAGGACAGCGCGCTAGGCTCTGGTCAGTCGCGCTGTATCCATATCGCACGACCATTACTTACTAGACGTTGTAACCCTGGGTTAGTGTAGCATCAGCGAGTGGTCATGTGCATGAAACGGCTGCTTACCTTGAGGTCTGCAGGGGTCGGGAGGGGGTTGACCCAGGCATCATCGTAGACAACAAACCGGGGCGCAGCGGGGGTCGACCTCTTTAGGAGGTCACGAGCACCGGGGGTGAGGCCGTTCAGCTTGTCTACGAGCGGGACAGCCGCGGTCGAGCAGAGCAGAGAGAAGGTAGCAAAAGCCGCGGTCAAACCAGAGCGAAGAAACACCATGATTCCGATGTGAGGATGAGATACTAGAGGGCTCGAGAGGTAGCGCACTCACCCAAAATCCACTGCGTTTTTATACTCTGTCCAAGGATGACACAACGCAGAAACGGGAAAACTCACAGAACAGAGATTGGTCCACGAAACACTCGTGGACCAGTTGGTCATTGTCGCACGAGGATATCAATGTGCGTAGTGAGACGTTTGACATTGTGCAACTATTTCCAAGGCTACTTGCGGTTGCGAGCTGTGTATCTATGTCCACGGGGATATTACCTTGCCGTCCATGCACTCCGCATACATGAGAAGAGAAAGAGAACTCGTGGTCCTCTATCGAGAACACTGCCAATTCGTTGTGCCCGCATGGGCTCCAATGAAGTACTACCGGCATTGGGTGAAAAATATGCCCCATGATTGACGTCTGCTGCATGGTCACGATCATGGGACAACGAGTACGATCATCGCAGGTTGTCTCGCATCACAAACGCTATCCTGAGATTGTTCGTCAGAATAGGTCACAAGGTTCGGTATTCCCGACCTGAACTGTCCGTGACACCTAATGTTCGCTCTTTACGTCCGAACATAGAGTTTGATGCCACGACTCGCCTGTATGGGGAATGGCACTAGAGTAACAGTCAAGCTACTCTAGTGCTAAGACGATTTGGTAAGCCGATCACCGCTTTTACCAGTAAGTAGCGCCGTGTCTGATGATTCGAATTGCCCGAGATGCTGCAGCCAGAGGTGCAACTAACAACGCAGTGAGCCCGCTGGACCTACAAAAACCTAGTGCAATCGTCAGTACGATTGTCCGTGTCAGTGAATAGAATGCGTCCTATGTTACCACGCCACGTACTTGTGGCAAAATCTCATCAGCAAGTCACGGTTGATAGGATGGGCAAGATTTTCGAGTCGGACGCGCACAATCATTGTTCAGTTTCCAAATTTGACAGCTCACCATATGGTCGATTGCCGATAGCCCGGCCCGGTGCTCTGCGTCCATATGCTTTGCGACCGGGGTAATATCAATGCCAGCAAACACACCGACAACAGTAGCTCTGTTTGCACGCTAAAGCTCCCGTGGGATGGAATGCTGAGTGCAGATGAATGGAGTAGTGTACAAAGGATACACGATAACTCGAATCAAGGCAGCGACTTGGCTGAGACACAACTCCCCGCTAAAGGTAACGCTCTCTGGGATAAAGAGATGCGTCGATCGGTGCGCGTTCAAGTAAGATGAGAGAGCAGGGATCCTGGAAGCTCTTTGAGTTATGACAGCGTTCCCACTGCAATTGGGGTTCACCTTTAGTCCTCTCCTCGGTCAACATCATCGAGTCCTGCTGCATCCTTTCTCGGTTCTTCGACCTCATTGGGTCCGAAATCCATCAACTCCTCTTCCTCAATTTCTTCGTATGGATATGGCACTGAATCGTCGACTTCATCTGCCATTCCAGAGTCGTAGTCCGCGCCACCTTCAGCTTCACCCACGTCCCCATTTTCTCCCGTCGCCACATTCATGTTGACATCTTCAGTCGAGTGTGATAACGAGGATGAGGCAGCCGGCAGAGGCAGAGTGGTAAATGGGGGCGGCAATGCTGCCTTTCCCTTTCCTTTTGGCCGTGAAGCTGACGATATACTTTCACCCTCCTTTGCTTTTCCCTTGTTCGAAATGTTATTGCGATCGACGGCACTCTTTCGGTTCTTGTCCCCCTTTGTGTTCTCCCTGTAGACTGTCCGAGGTTGAGAGACATCAAAGGGCGAGGATAAGCGCGAGTTACTCTGAAGTTCGTTTTGCAGCGGGTCAACCAGGTCCCCGAACTCGATGATTTCTAGAGCCTTGAGCACATCAGAGGCAGAAATACTCTTGTGCTGCTTCGACAGAGCCACGTCGTGCGCGCTAAGGTGACAATCGTCAATATTGTATATTCGAGACAGCCTCAACCTCACGTCGCGGCTAGCAGAATTCATGAGTCCCTTGGCAGGATATCACCAAACGGTGCTCACCCAAATAGTTGATGAACACGGTCGACCCTTTCACCAGAGATAGCACTGTCTCCTTTTGCAATTTCGCGTTTTCTGGTATCTGCGAGACACATGAGCATAGAGGAGAGACGGATCTGAAAACGAACCGCTGATTTTGCAATCTTGGTGACGATGCTTTTTGGCAACTCAAAGTTCTCAATGCCTTCCGAAACGAGATCTTGTTGGGCTTGAGCTGATATCGGACCACCACCTACATCCTTTCGTGGCATCGCGGTTGTGGCTAATGGTAGTGCCCAATGCAAGGGGATTTGGACAGAACCAACTTTGTCGTCCAGAGTCCAGACTTCAATGGCAGTATACCAAGTTATGGTGGTCACGTGATCTAAGGGGAACACGGAATCAAACTCGACTCGCTGGTTAGACCACAACACGCAATATCTCAGGGCCTGGAGCTGGACCGGTTGTAAACTAGAGACGATCTAAGTGGGTAGTCCTTCATTTTATGCACTTTTCTTTTGAATCTTTGCGCGGTCTTAGTCTTATTTTCTCTTAGGCCATAACCTCAATGCGAAAGTGATGTTTTCCAGAGGTCTTCGTCTCCTGCTCTGGATTTTCCTTGTTCACTGCGTAGGGATATACTTGTTCACCAAGGGATTCCTCTTGAGCAGGCTGTCTCTTCCGGACCGAAATAAATGCGATCATAATTGGTGTACCTCCCTCGCAACACACAAAAAGGCCGTCATACTAGTAATCGACGCACTTCGATTCGATTTCATCTCCAACCATCCCCCGGAACCTCCCTCGCCGTATCATCACAACATCCTAACTCTTCCTCGGGAGCTCACTGCCGCACACCCACAACACTCCTTCATCTTCAATGCTCACGCCGACCCACCGACGACGACGCTTCAACGAATCAAGGGTCTCACAACCGGTTCGCTTCCGACATTCGTCGATGTCGGAGAGAACTTTGGAGGTTCGGCTATCACTGAAGATTCACTACTGCATCAAGTCGTAGCAGCTGGTCAGAAGGTCAGCGAGGTGTCCCGTCCTCTATTTCCTCCTGTCTCAACGCCTGAAAGGTTGCTCTTGCAGGCGATGATACGTGGATGACACTGTTTCCTGACATCCTTGATCACAACATGACCTTCCCCTTTGACTCGTTCAACGTCGAGGACCTACACACCGTCGACGAAGGAGTTATCTCGCACCTCTTACCCCTGGTGAAGGATCATTCACACTCTTGGGGCCTTGCGATCGGCCACGGTCTGGGTGTTGACCATGCTGGTCACCGTGTTGGACCGGAGCATCCGGCTATGAAGGCGAAGCTGGAACAAATGAATGACTTCCTCGCCGAGCTTGTCATGGCCATCGACGAGGATACTCTGTTCGTCTTGCTCGGGGACCATGGCATGGATCGTACGGGCAACCATGGAGGCGATAGTGTCCTAGAGACGATGTCGGCTGTTTGGATCTATAGCAAAGGTGCTCCATTATCGCACGGATCAGCGTCGCTTCCGAACACCCTCATTCCTACCACCGTATTCCCAGGAGAAACGGTCTCTCACCGATCCATTCAACAGATTGACCTCGTGCCGACGATATCACTTCTCCTTGGTCTCCCCATTCCATTCAACAACCTTGGAACCATTATCCCAGAAGTTTTCGACCGTGGAATGAACAAGACAGGAGTCCAGAGAGCCCTCGAACTGAACGCGAATCAAATCAAGAAATATCTGGACACTTACCGTGCCAGTCAGTCTGGTGGGGAACTTGACGGATCTTGGTCGCAACTTTCAGAGAGCTGGGAGGCAACACGAGCAGTTTCGTCCGAGGATTCCCTCCCTGCCCTTTGGGAATTTACACGCCACTCGCTATCGGCGTGCCGAATTCTTTGGGCACGATTCAGTCTCCCTCTAATTGGCGCTGGTCTTACCATCATAATTCTCGGAACTGTCACGACGTATTGTGCATACGGTTTACTTAGCGACGATGTCGAAAAATCGGAGCAACGCCTTTCAAGGACATTGTCCAGCGCATTCAAAGCTGGTGCTGGCGGGTTAGCGTTGGGGAGCATCGCTTATTTCCCCTTGCAAGGTCTGTTGAAAGGCGTCCATCTCCATCACACTTCCCTATTTTGGAGCGCGCTTCTGTCTACGCTGACGTTCACGCTGTTGTGCTGTCCTACTCTCCGCCGCGAACAACTAACGTCTCTCCCAATTATCCCCATCCTTCACGCATTGTGTTTCGCTTCCAATTCTTTCACTGTCTGGGAAGACCGCGTCGTCCTTTTCCTCAGCATCACAGCACTTGTTCCGGCTTTCTTGATCGGATTCACCGCGCCAACGCCTCGTCTTCGATATCGCATCCTTGGCTTTTCTGGGGTCTACGCGACCTGTGTCAGGCTCATGACACTGAGCACCGTGTGTAGGGAGGAACAGCACCCCTACTGCACTGTGACGTTCTACGTTTCGCCCACTTCCTCCGCTCCTCCTGTTCTCGCCTTGCTCGTTGCACCCCTTGTCGCCTGTTCCGTCCCATTTGTCATTCGGCGCATCCTGGGTATCTCAAAGTCGGAAAAGGGCCTAGCGGGAATTTTCTTTCCCTGGGTGCTTACGTCTGCTTTCCTTGCCGGCACTGGTTTTTGGGTCCTGGAATGGGCACATTCGACGGAGTTCTTCGGGGACGGCGTAAACGCCGTGTTCCGTCTGACACGGACGATGCTCGCCAGAACGTATTTCGCAGCAATCGCGTTCGGGGGAGTCTCGTTATGGTGGACATCCCCTGTTTGTCTCGAGGTCAATACTGAGGGACGCCCCTCGGACAGCGAAGCCTCCCAGAATCAACAAGAACAGAAGACGAAAGTGACCGTGTTCGGGTTTGCCAACGCATTCGGGTCCCCGTACTTTGTGTTCTGGACGATCTTCTTGAGTGTTGTCTGGCTGTGCACCCAGCTTACAGGACAGGTAGTCTTGGGACTCGCGACTGTAGCCCTGCTGGCATATCTCGAGGTCGTTGACAGTGTAAGGGATGTCCACGGACTTAGCGATGCATTTACGTCGAGTAAACCAACGACGACCTTAGACCTCAACGCACTGAAACGCGAGCTCTCATTCTCCGAGGTCGTTCCTCTTGCACTTCTCGCTGTCCATACTTTCCACGGGACAGGTCATCAGCCAACGATACCCTCGTTACAATGGAAGACGGCCTTTATCCTCACTCCCACGGTTTCCTTTCCCTTTTCGCACTTGACGGCCATCACCAACACGCTTGGACCTTATTTCTTGATGGCTCTCGCCTCACCGCTCCTTGCGCTGTGGAACCTCCCGCCGTTACCTCAACCACGTGGCCTAACCTCTTCTTCCTTACGTGCGAGTCTCGCCATTATGCTGTATTTTACGATTCTTCTGTTGGGAAGTGCTGCATGTGCAGCTGCGCTGAGGAGGCACCTTATGGTGTGGAAAATCTTTGCGCCGAGGTATATGTTTGCTGCGACCTCGCTTCTCGCGATTGATCTAGGCGTACTTGTTGGTGTTGGGATAGGGGTGGGCAGGGTGCGAGAGCGGATAGAAAGCGTATTCAAGAGGATAGCTTGAGTCATGGTTACATTCGATGGCAACCCCATGAACTTGTTTGATGTGCTGAGACACAACCATGGCAACTTCCTGTCAATAGACTCCGTTCAGGTCTAGAACCTAGATCAACTTCTCTGCTTCTGGGCGCGATTGATGTCCTGATGCCGCGACAGTTGGGGAGTAAACTAGGTGAAACATCAGTTTATTTCTTCCGCACCCGGTAGCCAATTGTGACGTCTCCTCGGAGCTGGAGCGGAAACGCCATGTAATTGTCATTACATACGAGGCGATGAAGCGTGTACGGGTTCTTCCTCTCCAACACCTACATCACAGTCGTTTGCTCGCCGAACTTTCCCCCCACCTACCAACGAGAGCGCGGTCCAGATGCGCACCATGACGATGAGCCTCCAGCTCCCCGACCTCTTGTCCACGTGCAGCGCTTTCGAGCTGCGGACCAACAGGCACTGTAGAGCCGTCTCCAGGGCTTCTGAGAAGTGGTTACAAGAATCTGGCGTCACACTTTACTCCATGGCCTGGAGTGCTGCGAAGCCAGGGCTCTTAGCGGCAGCTTGCCATCCCAGCGCAGACCCGACGCAACTTCGGCTCATCACCGATTTCCTCAGTCTGTTGTTGCACCGCCGTGAACGACCCGTTGCCGTCGTGGCCCAGGCGTGCCTGGGGGACGCCGACTCGGACGAGTTTGTGCTGTGAGTGTCATTTAGTCGTTGTCTTGGTCGTAATGATATCATTTAATGATGGGGTTCATTTCGTGCCTGACGCTCATTTCACTCCATGCCGACGGGATGCAAACTTTCGCTGGGTACAGTCTCGCGGACCAGTTATCGCGCGTGGCGCATAGACAACTTGGGTGGTACACGCGGTTCGTCAAGTCTCAGCGGTGCTACGTCGAGGCACGGCAACAGCTCTCCAAAAACGCTGCAGAGGGCATTGTCCCGGACCTTGAGTCTTACGTTGAACAAAGACGGGTTGCGTCTGGATGGCGGATGGCGCTGGATATGGTGCAGTATGCAGGGGATGCCAGCATTCCCGATGCTTTCCTTGGGGACGTGTTGTTTGGGAGACTTCATGATCACGCATGTGATATCGCTGCTTGGTCCGAGGTAGGCCTCTGTTCTCACTGCTTCTGTATAGGTTTGCTGAGTTGGATGTTTCCCCAAAGGACATCGTTATGTGCGCCAAGGGTATACCCCCGAAGAACGTGGCAAATATCGTCACCATCCTTATGAAGGAACGAAACGCGCCCCTGGAGAGCGCCGTGTCTGCTGCAGGGGCACTCGTCAGGCAGAGCGTGGAGGCGTTCGTGGCAACTGAAGAAGCAGTTCTTTCGGTCCCTGATTTTGCCGCTGACCACGAGATACGACGATACCTCCGCGGACTACGAGATTGGATCGCTGGTTTCGTCAACTGGTTGTACGAGACGCAGCTCTTCCTGGGCGAGAAAGGAAACGAGGTGAGAGCATTTGGATGGGTGTTCATTCCTGTTCCGTCGCCTTGAGGTACAACACCGAGGATATTCTTAGGAGAAATGATCATATTCATGTATTTGTTCGTACGTTGTAAAGCATTGAAGGGTTTCTTGAACTAATCACAACCTGATGCGCTACTTCACCTTCGTTGCCATTCCATACACCATGACCGTGACACTATTACTGCGTGTTCATGGACGTCAACGAGCTCATTAGACACATCCTTTTGCGTAGTCACCCCCGAGGTCCCAGAGATCTCATCCAAATCTGTCCTCGAAGGGCTCAGCCAATTTCAATCATTTTTTGCGCCAACGGGACCCTGGTTTTGTCCACTCATAATACTGAGTTAGAAAGTGATTGCCGCTCTGGACCCACAAATCACGTAGCAATTCCGCAGTAGAGGGTCTGTCCTCGGGCTACCATCTTCTTCAAAAATCTTGCGAATCTCTCCTTCATCTGGCGTGCTGTGCATCCGGGACTCGAGTGTCTGGCGTTCCGCTGTTGTGCCCCGAAAAGTGGCACCTGAAAGGGGGAAGGGTGATTAAACTTGTGATCAGAGGACGGTTGAACACACAGGTAGGCTAAAAGTAAGTCATCGTGTTGCTACCTCGACCAAGAAGGTCGCTTGGCGGTTGACCGAGGATAGCTGTCATGTTCGCGAGGCGACACTCTTGACTGTAACATTGTTTTTCAGGGCCCAAACCACGAAAGCGGGTCCGTCTCAAACAACTACCATGCCTATGGTGTTCGTCAGCAAACAAAGTCCATCGAACTCGCAACACCACTCACCAACACACCGAGGTGCCGAATGTCTACACTGTACGTCCGTGAAATCCCCAAGATGAATGACCTCGGGAGCCAATTGTGACGTGGAAGGTGCATGGGATGGTTGTCTGTCCGCTGTACGATGTGTCATATCGACCTCGGACACATAATCCAACCGTCGGCCCTGGCAAGTGACGATTCTTGAAGTCGTAGCTTTCTTGAAAGATCCAACATTAGTGGTGGCTGTGCTGTCTTCTGGAACGCTGCTGTCAGACATGTGCCTTCTCTGAGACTGCCACTATCATTTCATTTCGAATCTCGTTATTAAAGACTGCTATCTCGTTCAATCTAACAAAAGGAGAACTTGAAAGGTACTGGTCCGAGTAACGGCGCTCCTGCCAGCACCTCATCCGAGCACGTACCGAACAATGTTTCAAGCTAACAACTTTTGGTAAAGGTGGAGGTGTTCAATAACGTAATATATTTCATTACCGCTCCTCCTCGTTCAAACGCTCACTCACCATCTCTCGTTCGCTTGTGCTGCACTCGAACATGCCTTGGGACCCCATCCGCATGAACTCTGGTGAGTAGAACATGATCCGAGTGCTCACTTGATTCTGAACCTGTTTGGCTGTGCAGGATATTCGATTCCCAGCATCGCATTTGGGACGTGGAAACTAAGAAATGACCAGGCCATTGACCAGGTGACCCAAGCATTGGAGAACGGATTCGACCATATCGGTAAGATTTCAATCCTCTAGAAGTGTCTACGTCAATTACTGATCGACCTCCGACCAGACACTGCGCCATATTACCGAAATGAAACACAGGTCGGTACTGCCGTACGAGACAGCGGCCTTTCCCGTGCGGACGTCTTCATCACTACCAAGTACTCTGGTACGGACGGTGTGGACATCGACACGTCGATTCTGAACAGCGTTAAATGGGTGCGCTCCTGAAGAAGAGTCTGACGACCATTGCTGACGCCCACGTATTCGTGCAGCTTGGGGTCGGGTATGTCGACTTGTATTTGATCCATTTCCCACGTCTCGCCGTCCCCGATATCCCCACTATTTGGGCCAAGATGGAAAAGATAAAAGAAGCTGGCCTGGCAAGGTGTGTTTCTCCTGGTTTCCCCTGCTCCACAGGAATTGACGAAACACCTAGGAGTATTGGAGTGAGCAACTTTGACGTAAAAGATCTCGATATACTACTCGCTTCCGCTAAAATCAAGCCAGCTGTGAATCAAGTCCGTATTACGGGACACACCTTAATTGAACGTGAGCCACTCTGACTTTGTGCTAGATTCGCTTACACCCCTACGTGTACCGCCGTCAACGCCCCATTTTGGAATACGCGGCGAAGCATGGCATTGTGATTGAGGCGTTTAACACCCTGATGCACGTCGGCGCTCCTTGTTTGCGTAATTGGTCGGCTCTAATCTGCGATGCACCATAACAGCCCGATTACTCGTCAGCCCGGCGGTCCGCTGGATGCGCCTTTGAAGAAGATAGCCTCGAGGCTCGGAGCAACCACAGATCAGGTACTATTGGCATGGACAAAAGCGAAAGGTGCCGTAGTGGTCACGTACGTACGCGTCGCACGTCATTTCTTCACAGGTCTTATCACGTTCTGCATGCTTATTAGCACGAGCTCCAAGAAGAGTCGTTTACAAGGTTACGTAGCAGCTGGCGACATCGGTACGCGCGCCGATTCGATATTTGTCTGGTTATGACTCATTGTGCCATTGTAAACATGCCCAGAGTTGACACAGGAAGACATTGACACGATCGATGCGGCGGGTGCGATGGGCGAGAATCGGATGAGCGCAAAAGCGGCTCTGAGAAGGTGGGTAGTTGGCGGGTTAGTTGGTGCTGTGGTACTCGCGACCTGCAGTTACTTTGATATCCGCGTGTTTTAGGTGTGTAGGTGTAGGACGCAGGAGAAAGTCGAAGCTTCGAATGATTGCGTATCTGTGTGTGAAACATGTTATGAAGGTCGGTCCATTGGACCGGAGCCTACCGGTCCTCAAGAGAAAAAGAAAAGAACCCCACCACTCTCAAGCTTGTCGTATCAGAGCTAGAGCTAGCTCTCTCACCATGACTAATTCAAAGTAGCGACAAAAATGATCATGCGATGACGATTCCCAAGTCAAGGGACTCGAAGAGACACATTGAAACCCAAACGTCGAATGCGAATGCAAAATAGAGCCCACACTTCGCACTGCATTCAGTAAGAAGTTCTCATCGTTCCGAACTGTGTAAAGTAACAGATAAGAAGGATGTGAGAGTGAGGCATATGTCTGGCGACATGTCCCCGCCCGAGTCAACGACAGCGCTCATCGTGGACGCTGGCCCATCCGGTCTAGCTGCCGCCTTGTCTCTCGTGCACCACGGCATTCGCGACATCGTCCTCGCCGACGTCGTCATCTATAGATGGGAGGTGGATATGTTGTTTGGGCAGATTGTCAGAGCAAGGTATGTGATTGGGCAGACGGCGCCCGATCGAGTGTGAAATGCCTTATCTATGAAAGTACTCCTGCTAATAAAACAGCCATCTCCCAGGTTCGTGCCGTAGCAGGCATCGGGTTCACAGATCCAGAGGGCGAAACGAAGGAACACAAGTTGACACAAATGACCGTCGCGGATATCACGTTCACCTGCGAGCCGGACATGAAAAGAGAGTTTAGTGGCGTGATGTCCCCGGACAGCTGGTTCTTTCTTATCAACTGGATGGATAAGTTCAATGGGACCTGGCTGCGCCGGGTGAACATATCCACGGCTCTGTATACAGAATTGGCTGTCGAATATGGAACCCCACCCCCGTCTCCACCAAAGGAATATGTCCGGAACGCCTTGAGTGCGTACAGTCCGAGTTTTATGTCGCCTGACCCCAGAGCGAATCTCAACCCTATCGAAATCGACTAGGTTGCCTGGTCGACACGCTTCCGAACACATTCCGCCATCGCTGGTCAGACATTTGTTCGCCTCGTGCCTGGGGCAGGGAAGGAGGGTCATCCTCCTCATCGGCGACGCTGCGGGTGTCCACTTACCTGCCGGTGGACAGAGTATGAACCTCGGTCTTCGAGTTGTGGTTTTCCTAGGAGAAGCACCTTGCTGTACCTGGCCCAACCGAGCGAACGTGGACGCCATACTACATGCATACGCCGAATCTCGATGGGAACGTGCGCTTGGAGTCATGGGTTGACTCGAGATTTGGTTGTTTGGTTTTGTGGACGGTTTGGTTTCTGGCGGGACAAGGCTGCTTTGTGGGTGAGTGGATTGGGGAGGATGTGAAGGGCGTAGATGGCTGCGGTCGGGATTCCTGTGATACGTACATAGAATATGAAGGCCTGTGGAGTGTCTGCGTTGCAGGTGCCATCATCCGGCGCATCACTGAATGGATTAATAAAGGGTGTCAAGTGGATCCTGGGGGAGAGAGACCGCCGGCGTGCCCCAGCTGATCGCTGTCGAGGGTTGTGCCGATTTCGGAGTAAACACGGTGCGGAAACGCAGCTTGATCTGAGGGGACAACACAAAGTTAGAACAAGAATCACACCACGCAAGAGCAACACAAGAGAAGGTATTCCAGATCCAAGCGAGAACACGCGATGAGTGACATGAGAACGTTCAGTTGACATTAATAATATTGTCAAGAGTGGAGTTAACGTGAACTACACAAGAAAGTGGGTGCTAATTATTTATATATACGCCATGCTCGTCCATTTGTTGCTGCGGACGGCGTTGAATTCAGCTGGCGCGGTGGTTTCCAAAAAAGGAAGGTGGCGCTGGTGATAATGACGTCAGGGGTACTTGCATGGTCAACTTGTTAATTATTTTTGTTACGGGAGTGCTGGTCACATAAACCCCGTCTTTGCGTGAAATGTCCATCTGAACCTTCCAGCTACCTCCGTGCCTTTTATTCATACCACTGGCCGTGTAGTGGGCCCATCCCTTCGTTTTCTCTCCCTCCCTCCACCCGCCCTCGACAGCGTCAGACCCCACTTTTCCCGACATTTGTCAGGAAAACATTTCTTCGGGTTGGGTTCATCTGTGGCCTAGGAAATGTACGTCTTGCGTAGGTGGTCTCATAGTTTGCTCACCATCTAATGCATTCTCCCAGCCATTGATCCCCGTTGGTGCCCGCTAGCATCATGCCATCTTCTTCGGGAACATTGCATCATTCCGACAACTCCCGTTTCGCCGAAAGCACTACACCCAAAAGTGGTATGAGAACACCGCGTCGCGTTCAGTGGGCTAGTGATGATGCCGTTCGCGTCGACGGCGATCCAGTAACCTCCCCTCGAGGAAGTGTCCACGAACTTGACGAAATGGGGCTGGACGTACGTCTGTCTCTCAATCGTTCCACTTTGGCGGAACTAACATTAATCTGTAGCCCGATGCGTTTGAGACGCTCAGGAATGCCTTGGAAAAGCACCGATCGAGGGAGTATCTTCCAAGCGAGTCGGGGCCACAAACGGGAAGGGCAAATGTACCCCATTCAGTGCCAGCCGCAGCCGTCGTCTCACGCCGCCCGACCACGGTGTCCCAACGTAACCCATTCACGGGTCAATCAGTTTGTGTATCAGCCCATCCCCCAGTTCATTTGAATAGCGACAATCCATATCCGGCCACGAGCCCACCTCAAATACAAGTTTTAGAATCACGAGGCACGCGTGACCCATCCTCGCGACAAAGCTCGCCGTCTGCATACCATACTAATCTTCGTCTTTCGTCCTCCACGCTTATTGCGCAACGCACGCATGATGTTCCTGGGGAAGTGTGGATAGACCCACTGGAACGCGAAGGATTACCCTTCCACGCACCGGTAACCAGCGCTGGGAACAGAGAAGAAACAAGTACCCCTCTCCGAAGGAGATCGACTCGGGGGCGAGGAAGCAGAGATGACGGCGCAATTGTCGGCGGGAAGCACATAGAACGATTGGCGGAACACCAGGCCGCTGGAGTAGTCAGAGCCCATACGAGGCGTGGTTGGGGTTGGCTCTACCGCTCGCACAACGATAAGAGGACTTCCAAGTCAAGGAATACGCAGGTAGATCTGCGTCATGAAGGAATCGACGAGAAAGGAAAGGCGACAAAGCATACCCCTAGTCGTCGCCACACCCACTCCGATATGGAGAACGATACCGACTTCACGGATGCAGAGTTTCATCGTCCAGGAAGAGTGCGCAAAGGAGTCCCTGGCAGTTGGTTGGCACCCGTCATGCGCCTCCCTCACATGCACACTCAGCACCATCCCGATCAGCACCATCCCGATCACAACCATCGTGGTCCCTCCCATGGGCCGAAACTTGGCAACGGAGTACTCAGTGCACTGCTGGCACTCTATGGCCATGATCACGAACATGACGATGAAAGCAGCGCGAGCGGGGCAAGCACGCCACCAAGTCGTACCAGTTCCGATGCGGGAAGTGAAGATGGCATCCTTCCGAAACCTGATCGCCCGTGGCTATCCAATCAGGACGACGACCATGGCCACTCGGAAGGACGGAAGGCCGGACAAGACAAACACCCAGGGAAATCCGGCCTCGGCTGCTCTCTAAAGACAGGATCCGCTTCATCCATTCTTGCTCACCTGTGTGCCCCATCCCTTCCTGCAGCTTCTACGACCGCCGCGCTCATCGCCGGCGCGGGTACGCTGTCTGGAGCAGCTGCACCGCAGCAAGTTACATTGGCGCCGGATCTAAAGAGACCGGGTTACAACCTCGTTAGATACTCCGTGGAGGAAGTGCCAAAATATATTGCTTCCCGTGGTCACAAATCCACGCGCAGCGCAGATCCCAGCACTGCATCTGCGGATAAAGAGAGGGACAGCGGTCCTGATTCGCCAGATACGCCCGGGGCCACAATTGTAGGTTCTCCGACGGCCGGTTCGGAGGGTTTGGCGGATAAGCTGAAGGGAAGCCATGATCACCTTGTTTCTACACCTGGAGGACGGAATGGATGGACTGACAGGTTGAAGGATCTTCCACTGTCCATGCATCTGTCCCCGGCTCACATCAGAGCGTCTCATCCTAGCGTGGAAAAAGGACTTCATACGCCAAGTGGAAGCGGTACGCCCGGGAGCGCAGGAGGTACTCCTGTGGATGAATTCATTGAGAAGAAAGAATACTTTGACCTCAAACATATCGAGAAAGAGGCCCGGCGGGTCAAAGAGCAAGAGAGGAAGGAGTGGAAAGAGAGGGAGAAGCAGAGAGAAAAGGAGATCCGACGCAAAAGGAGAAAGGCAGAGGTTTATGTGCGTTGCCCATCTTCGTCCGTTCCACGAGTCGACTAAAAATCTTGCTAGATCACGAAGCACGTTGCTGAGATTCTTCAAAGGCAGGAATTTATCATGAAGCTTGCCCGCGCCATGATGATGTTTGGTGGTCCTTCACACCGTCTAGCTTCGCAAATACAAAGCACTGGACGTGTGTTGGATCTCCAACTCAGCTGTATGTACCTGCCGGACGTGATGCTTATCTCATTCGAGGACAACGCGACGGGAACTAGCAATGTCAAGTTTATCAGACAGGGCAGCGCGTTGGATCTGGAGAAGCTCGGGGAAACGCATTCGTTATACTGGAACGTGAGTAAAGTCAATGTCTTCGATCACATCATGCGACCAACCTTAACGAGCAGGTCATTCATGATGATATGTCGGTTTCCGAGGCATCCGCTTTGTTGAATGTCTTGATGCGAAAGAAGCCACTGTACAGCTTTGCACAGCTGACTCTCATTGGGGGAATGTGCTCGGCTTCGATCTGTTCTGTCTCATTTTCAGGGTCCTTCATCGACTGTCTTGCATCAGCGCCCCTCGGTGCACTCCTCGTTGCAGTTCAGCTAATCGGCGTGCGCAACGAGTTATATGCAAACGTTTTCGAAATCACCATTGCAACGCTCTTGAGCTTCTTGAGCGCGGCATTGGCATCGACGAAGCATTTCTGTTACTCGGCGGTTGCCAGTAGTTCAGTGGTGTTAATTCTGCCGGTAAGCACCGTGACCCCGATCTACTCTCTTGACAACGCAATTAACGAGCGCATACGAAGGGCTTTATTGTGCTCAGCGGATCCCTCGAGCTCTCATCGCGTTCCCTGGTCGCCGGTGCCGTCCGATTATGTTTCGCCCTTATGTACTCGCTTTTCCTGGGCTTCGGGCTCGCGATCGGCGCTGAGCTGTACCAGAGGATCATTGGGCGGTCGATCATTGGTCCGACAGACTATATGTGCGTGGACTCGCATGACCCCGAAGGGCCGTGGTGGCAGCGGACGCCGAGCTTGTGGTGGGCGTTTTTGACTGTGCCAATGTATTCTCTGTTTCTAAGTCTGAGATTGATGGCTCCGTGGTGGAAGAGGGAGACGGTAAGTAGGGTATGTCAGAGTGCAAATGAGTATGCTGATCTTCGTACATAGATCCTACTGGTTGCGATCGCGTCGATTGGGTGGGTGACAAACCATTTTGTAGGTACCAAGTTCCCGAATCAGAGCGATATCAGTGCAGCGGTTGGGTAAGTTCGCTTCGTTTTATGGTGGTTCACGTCTCGTGCTCATGGGGTTGGTTCAGCGCGTTTGCGGTTGGATTCGTATCTAACGTGTATGGACGCTTCTTCAATGGAAACGCGTTCGTCGTCATGGTAAATCCACCTCAACGATACAAACTTTCTGAACTAAACATATTCGCAGATCACAGGCATCCTCTTCCAGGTCCCTTCTGGTCTTGGCAACGGCGGACTGCTCAACTTTGCATCAGATCAAACCTCTGGGTCTTCGGCGTCGTATCTGAGCGGGTTCCAGACGGCATTGCAGTTGATTTCGGTGGCGATCGGGCTTACGGTTGGGCTGGGAATTTCGTTGGTGGTGGTGCATCCGGTGCCGAGTCGGAGGAGGGCGGGTGGGATGTTTAGTTTGTGAGCGCTGCGGGGAGGAGCGAGGTGTGTACAGGCGTTAGAGCGATTTACTAATTCGTTTTGTTTATCTCGACTCTGGTTGCTTTCTGAGGTACGATTTCCGTTTTTTCTTCTTGATTATGACAGTGGTGATAGTTCGAAGTGGTTCCGTAGAAAATGGTAGAGAGTAGGAGAAATCAATCCTTGATCACTTATGCTCCTGCCAGCAGGTTTGTCCTTTTCCTGAGAGGCTCTATGGGCTTTTGGTTGGGCCTAGCTTTGCACTTTGGAAGAACACGGTCCATCTCGCGTTCTATTCCCAGTTCCGGAATGTACGGCCAACTTATATGACCGCTGGTATCCAAGGAGTATGTTACTTCGCATGGGGTGGTCTTTGAAACGCGTTTCATTGCGGATCTCAGGAGCTGCGGTCTCTTCGTCTCTTGGTGACGGGCGGTTATCGTTTCTTCCGGAATGAAGAGGAAATTGAAAGGAAACCTGGTCGGCTCTGTACGAACAACCAGAGTAAGTTGAATCGAGCAGCTTGGAAACGATGTTGATTCGCACCACATGAACAGCGGAGATTCCTCGGTCGGGAGGAGCTCCAAGACATAACGCCACATTGCGGTGGAGCTTTGATGGTAGAACCACATGTGACAGTTTAGCAACAAGCTTCGAGTTTTATTGTGCGAACGGTTGTTACACTTACATACATCGCCTAGCCTTCCGAGTCCGTAGCACACATTTAGTCGCGTTTGCAAGTTCGTTGACCGAACAGCGGCAAAAAGGACGATTGGCAAAAAGGTGATCCGTTTTAACTCGTGCGGAAAATCCCACCATGTCTAAGCCTCGTGGATACGACTCATCTGCCAATTGCCCGTGCTTTCGCACCAGCTTCCCGATAGCTCCGGTCTTCGTTTTCATATGGTGCGTGGTTACGCGTCGTACTTACTGCCTGCGTGGTCCTGATTCCTGAGTGAGGTCGCGCGTTTGGAGCGGCTGGCTTCCTACGATCCCGCGTGGACTGCGCAAAGCACGCAGAAAGTACGTGGGAGCATTTTCAATTTGGTGCTGCGCGCGTTTGGGCTCGTATGGGTTGCTACGTCTTTGAGGTAGGTACCTGTCAGGAGCATGAAACGCATAGGGTAGGGGCGCCCTTTTCCCGCCTATCCGAGTGGAGCGAAGTGGCAGTTACAGCTGGCAGTCACATGTCGCACGGGAGCTCGTGTTTCGTTGGCGGACAAGACCGGGTGTTGATATCTTGAACAGCTGCGAAAGGTCCAGGTCAGCTACGCCCCAGCCTTGAAAGAGCCACTTCCCAGGCAGTACAAACAGGAGCAGGAAGAACAGTGGACGCGATCATGTTTCAACGAGACGTATCAAGTCACGTGGAGTACCGATGTAGATGTAATAACCCGGATTGCTGGCGCCCATCTGTCTCATCGCATCATGGATGGAGCACTGACTTTGAGGCGCCACTATCGTGATATGTAGCGTCCGCAGCAACCGCGCCTCTAGCTTCATGCGGACGGACTTGGCTGTATCCCCGGTAACCACACAGTTGGCGATACTATATACGGCTGGACAACGACCAGTACAGTCTTTCTTTCGTCTCACCTACTCTCCGGCGCCACTCCTGTAATGGCCATACCCGTTCGTTATGTGTTCGTAGTTTTGTTTCTCCTTGTGAGTATCTTTTCAGAAGCATCTGTCGAACGTCCGGGCCTACACCACTTCAGGCAGTGCTGTTCATCACAGCCAGTATCCACCATGACACCTTTCCAATATCGCTCAAGATTTATACAAATTCAAGTCATACTTCCCCTCCGCTCACCGATTTCACGCCACACGCGACTAGTACTAGTACTAGTACTACCTTGGACGTGGTGCCTGAAAGAGCGAATGCCACGTTTGTTATCCTTTGTCGGAACTCCGACCTCGACGGGATCATCCACAGCGTCCGAAGCATCGAAGACAGGTTCAACCGCGAATACGGATATCCGTATGTTTTCCTGAACGAGGAGTCTTTTAGCGAAGAGTTCCATAGGTATGTTCCTTGAGCTGTAATCGAACGATCGAAGGTGTTGAGATGTCGCGCGTAAGGCGGGTATCGGTCTTATCGTCCGCCCCGATGGAGTTTGGGATCATACCGCATAATCATTGGTATCCTCCATCGTGGATTGATGAACAAAAGGCAGCGGATGCCCGGAAGAAGATGGAAGAAGATAACGTTATCTACGGAGGTACGTCATACATTTCGAACACTTTGATACTCGATCATCGATACATCTCGTATAGGTAGCCTTCCCTATCGCAACATGTGTCGGTTCAATTCTGGCGTGAGTACGATGATGGTCTCGATTGTTTTGTTGTGTTAATTCCGGAAAGTTTTTCTTCAGGCACGCATTACTCCAAAAGTACAGGTAAGATTTCGACTAGGTGTGCATGCATCTCTTTTTCTCATGTCCAACGGTACAACCAGGTACTATTGGAGAATCGAGTAAGTTCTTCCCCCAAAGTCAATGAAAGTGGACGTGAGCGAACGATGTGCAGGCCATCAGTTCAATTTCATTGTGACATTCCTTCAGACCCTTTTTTGTTCATGCAGGAGCATAACAAGACATATGGTAGGTTCTATTCAGTGCAGACGTGGCGTGGTGTCATGAACTTGCTGATACTTTCGGATGCCCTGCCAGGCTTCACGATTTCATTGTATGAATTCCAAGCCACTGTACCCACCCTGTGGGATACTGTAAAAAGTAAGAGTATCTGTTATACCCTGTACCGCGGCGTTCGTGCCTAAATATGCGTGCTTTCTGGCGATTTGTGGCAGAGTTTGTGCAGGCACATCCGCATACACTAGACCCGAACAGCGCTCTGAGCTTTGTCTCTGACGACAATGGGGCTAATTACAACTTGTGTCACTGTAAGTAATCTGGGTTACCCTTTCTCCGTCAAACTTATCGCTACGATAGTTTGGTCCAATTTCGAGATTGCAGACATGGACTTTTGGCGAGGAGAGACATATATGTCCTTCTTTGAACACCTTGACCAGGCTGGAGGTTTTTATTACGAGGCGAGTTAACCCCTCTGCAAGCTATCCAATCCGTTGGGCGTGAAATGACTGATGGATCAACACAGCGTTGGGGTGATGCGCCTGTGCACTCTATCGCCGCCTCTCTATTTCTACCGCGCAGCTCCCTCCATTTCTTCAATGAAATTGGGTATGAGCACCCACCGTTTACGCATTGTCCAATCGGGCAACGCTGGGTTAGCGGCCGGTGCTCGTGCAACCCAGCGAGTAGCTTCGACTATGATGGGTACTCATGTCTACGGCGATTTGACGACTTGTAACCGATAGACCTGGTCCGAGTCGTTTCTTTGGCGTTACTCTCTTTTCCCGCCGTTTTCAAGTTCCCGTTTAATCGGAGTGAGCATGATAAAACTCTTGGACTGGCCCAGAAAACCGATCTATTTATATATTATATTGTGAATCTGATAGAGGACCACATCATTTGTATCAAATAATCACATTTCAAGATTTCTTGTGTACTTGTCCAAGACTCGTCCATATCTCAGATCGAGATGGTACCGCATGTACATGTAGTAGCGTGTAGTGTGTAGTTTCAGCAACCTAGAGTTCGCCGTGTAACTCGGACTGGCGTGTCCAAGTGACCGACTTATGTAGTGTTTCGTAGCTTGGTGATCAGACCAGCGCCATTGTGAGGCATCTCCTTCAAAGTACCTTGGAAAAGTAGTATCGATCTGGTCGCCAGATTAATAGCTGCATGTCACTTCTTGCGACACTTGGATTCATCCCGACGTTCGTAGACTCATGGTATGCTCGTCTGAAGCCAATACCTACGCGCGATGGTTAGCGAATGGCAGAAATAAGACGGGTGCTAACCATTACCTGTCCCACCCTCCTCTATCCGAGTCCCTGTCTTACTCGTCATCGCCTTCTCCGTTTTCTTCATCCTCGTCCTGCTGGTCTTCGCTTTCGTCATTCCAATAGAGATCTCCGAATGTCCACCTGAAGATTCGTGAGTACAGGGGGTTGAGTAACTCCGATACTGGCTTCAACGTGTAAGCCCGTAACTGAGGTCGTCCAAATTAGAGAAGACGAGAAATGGGTCGGACACTGGCCATGCATCGGGCACCTCGAATGCGAACTGAATCAACACAGGCATACGGGACAAATGCATAAGATGGTCGCCATTCAACGTGACTCGGAAGAAATGCACAAAGCAGAGGTTTTGCCAACAGGATATTATATTGGATCCGATCCAGTAGGACAGGTCGTGGTGACCGACACCAAAGAAAAGGCTCGTGATACGTGGTGAGAAGTTGGCAAATGACACCAGAGGATTCAGGGACCCCTATGGGCACTCAAGCTAGATGGAGAGACGAATGGTTCGGTGATAGGAAGGACCAAGGACGTCGTGATGGGATCCAGTCGAGTCACGCGTTGAAGTGAGATAGGTGTCGAATGCGACGCGTGTAACTCTGAAGGATAGCCCACTCGGTCCGGATAAGCGGCCTGCAAAACGAATACTGCTCCGTAGAATGGGAAAAGAAAGATCGAAGACGCGGTGAATCCACAGCAAAATGTGATGGATTTATGAAACAATCTTGCCACTAGAACCGTGCCCGAATCGTTTGAGGACGAATGATGAGATGCTTCAGGGAGGTATCGTGTTAGTGAGACGACTCGATCAACTCTTCCCAGAGTAGATCTAATGCTGGTTCTTTGAAAGCGCAACGTGTTCTGACGAGAGCGGTTACCTTTGATGTCCTTCCCATCGGTCCTCCAGTAGTTAGACAGTGAAAAGCTGTCGAAGATACTCAAAAGTATTTCTTCTATCTAGTATCTCCTGAGACGAACGAGGAAAGGTGCATAATAATAAGGTTTCTCATTCATGTTTATGTAAGCGGGATTTGTCGCCCCATCCCCATCCATTACGCCATTACGCCGTCCGTCCCTTACACGCAAGTTGGCCCTTCCGGACGAAGACTTTTTTCTTGTGACAAACTTGCAAACGACACGAAAAGCACAAGAGACGAATTAGAGCAAGGATGAGCTCATTAGCGTTTCTGGTGACAGAGTTGCAGGTAGCCTATTTCCTCGGTGCACTGGTTGCATGTCACTGACGGACGATCGCAGTCTTTGGCCAGCGAGTCCAGGAGAAAACACCCAGAAATACGCGAGGTTAGACACCTTTGATATTCCTTGTTAGTCTTACTCACGTGCGGACAGGCAGCGGAGAAATCGCTCGCGATCCTCAGGTCTTCCCCAGAACAAGCTACAGCTTCCCTCGCCTCTGGTGGGTTCGTGGTTCCTACGTCCTTACTTTCTTCGTGTCTGGTCTCATCTGCGGAAGACGGTGCACAGTCTGATGATCTCCTACGACCTGTCTTCATGGGATGCGCTACCAAAAACGCAAAAGTCGTCGCGATATCGCTTGGGTCGCTTCAGCGACTCATTGCGCTCAAAGCCGTTCCTC
>JBBPMO010000308.1:0-31222 GCA_038090315.1 Xanthoconium stramineum | reverse complement strand
AAACCATTCCCACAAGTGATCACCTGATGGGAAGGATGGTCGTGGGTGAGATTTGAACTGTGAACAGTTATTTGTTTGGTGCAATCGTACAATGCAGCATGCATACCCATTTGAGTTTCAAGAACTCGTCAATAGCTGTCTTGGTCAAGTTCTTGGCAAGAAACTTCCCAAGTTCCCATTCAGCCGCGTCTGCAAATGGGTAATATGGTGCATGTTCACAACACCATTCATTTTCATCGCCCTTCAACTTGTCCAATAGGGTTGGTCCTCTGCCAAAAATATACCCTCAGGATTCATGGTAACGTCCAGTAACTTCTTCCCCATTGCGGGCATAAAAGGCCACTGGTATAGGGTATTCCGGGATGTTGCCTGAGCCAAGTAGAGTACATGATTGTTGAGAGTCATTTAGATGGCCAAGTAAACCTGTAGGTGACCGGAAAGCAGTCCCACATGAAGGGCACAAAGATTCGTGTGCCATAGACAGAGTGGTTGTTGACTTGACTCAAAGGCAGCGAAGGCCCACTGCAAAATAGTTGTTAAGTCCTTCAAACTCCGCCGGCCTGCGTCTTGTGCTTAACCACTCATCATTCGAGTTCGCATCCCACGTATGGGACCCCAACCAGTCACCCTGCAGACTTCAGCTGTAAGCACATTATTCTTAAATTGAGAGATTGACAACTGACTGTCCATCTTGACATCAATACCTACTAGCGCCGCCAACTGCAAGAATTTGGCGATTCACAGAGCTTGCTCTTGGGAACCTCCCCTGCAGCCTCAATGGTGGCAGCATCTAATCCATCACTCAACTTCTCCACAGTCACTGAATCTGGATCTTCACCCAACACATCTCCTACGCGGCCTCCTATAGGTCAGGAGGCACTCAAACTTGCCTGGCGCAAGCATACCATGAAGATCCAGACCAACATGCATGCCCGCTACCTGCCAAATTGTCCCCGGATTGCACCTCCCCCTCTCAAGCTCCAATTTGCCCAGAAGGCAATGGGAGACACCTCATCCACTGATCTGAACTTTGAGGACGTCATGGAGGTATGCTGCCCCCATTTTCCACTCAAACATGACAGCGTGAGAGATAAAACCATAGGGCCGTCACAAGTTTACACGAGGCCTTTCTCTGATGTCCGACGAGGCCATTCACACTGCATACACAGCAAAGATCGCAGCAAAGAAATGTATTTTAATCTGTATTGCACTTGCCAAGGCAAACATTGATGCGCTTGAGAAGCGCAACGACTTCTTCCGAACGTTGCAAAGAGAAGCTGAAGAGGAGCTCGCAGCACACGAAGCAGATATTGAATGTATCTGGATGAATATGGGGGGGCGCGGGATTGTCGAGAATGATATTGAGTTCTATCATGCTGTCTACACTGAAGAACTTGTTGCGCTTTCAACAGCTCACTTGCAACTAGCCCACATGGTGGTGGAGCCTCACCATAAGAAGCATGGAACATCAGAAGATTCAGATGACCTAGGGGACACCGAGAATTCCGATGCCTCGTCTATGGACTCTGCAGATATGTAGTTCTAAAGTTAGTCCTTTCTCATCTTCCTCAACATGTGATGTAATTATTTTTGGTACAGTGATTGATTCATGTGCTCTTTTGTACTACAACATATGTAGCCATTTAATCAACTCCTTTTGTCTCCTTCACCCGTGCACATGCCCTCTCTCTCCCGTCAAAAGGGTAAGCAGCCTGAGCATCCCATCCCTGGGGTTGTTATTGGCGGATCTACATCTTTGGTACATGATGTGGTGCAAAGTCCAATGTTCATGGACGAACCAGCTATGGTACCAGCTTCCTCTTACCTAACACAGGTTGCACCATCGGATGACATGGCTCCAGAGCCATCAGCAGGCCCATCGCATATACTACCTCAAGCTCCGTTATCGTATGACAATCCACTTCTGCCTGCCTTCGTGGATCAACCACCAGTGTTGTATGAAGACTACCCACAACCATCAACCTATGAGCCCAGCCAATCCTTCACACCGCCATCCCACGTAGCTGTATCCAATTGGATAAATAGCTTCCGATGGGTTGTTCCAGACGACTACACATACGAGCTTGCCTCGTCGGGAGCCTCTGCACACCCTGCACGTGATTTTCTCGGTCATGCTGCACAGGCTGCTGAACAGCAGCTCGCAGAGATTGACAATGCAGCATCACACCACCTGTTGGCTCTAAGACCAGTCTGTGGTGGTGAGCGCGCCACTGTTACAGGAAATCAGCCGCATCACATTATTCAGGTACGTGGCAAAATGAAATTAAACCAAACATGATAATGATAATGATTAGGCTCGCCCAATATCTCGCCTGTTAACATCCGTGCGATGCTCTAGAATTTCATTACCATCCCCCCCGGGCCTAGTGCCCGATCCACCTTCATCGCTGAACCCTTCCAGCAGCATGCCAGTTCCACCTGAACCAGTTCCACCCAAACCCCTTCCGATGACTGGCATATCGCTCCCTTCCCCCCTTCCTAATCCTCCCACAGCACCTGCCCCCTTTGTCACGATAAGCCACACAGTTAGGTCTGCTCTTAGGCGAGCGGCCACTCAGGAGCTTCAACATTTGCTCTTCACTCAGTCCATGATTCCAGACAGTCACACACGCAAGAAACTGATTGAGAAGGCCAAATGGAAGGCACGACAAGAGGTCTTCAATGGCCATAAGCATTTCATCTCTGAGAGTTTGTTTGTGCTTATCATATATGTATAGGACACCCCACCAGTGTTGTATCTCTGAAATGTCACCTCATAAAAGACATGTTGAAGATCAGGCATGCTTTCGTTGAGTTGGCTGGTGGGTTTGTAGAAGAACTTTCACAGATCCGGCATGTTGTGAGCAATGTTGCTGGCAGTGACCAGGTTGCTGCACGTCAAAGCATTGTCAACCAGATGCTACAAACAGGATATCAATTCTTGCACACTAACGAGGTATGCTAATCACTTGCTACAAACTAGTAGGATACTGACTCTAGTGATTAAATAGGGGTATTTTGAGGACCGTTGCATACCTGCGATCATCAATCACACCATCTGGCAGGTTCTTCGGGCGGGACATCTTATCACTAATCATACCCAAATCAATCTGGTTGTTGCAATGGCAGTAACGTCCATAATGGTGGCCCTGTGAGAGATCAAAATGGGTCAAATGGAGTCGACATCAATGCGAATTGAGAGATTTCTCAACACTTATAATGATGCCATTACTTTTATTCAGGTTACTATTTGTAGGGATGAACTGGCAAGGACAAGGTTCGATGAATTCATTTCTTGTGCAGTTACATACAGTCGAAACCTATTCCCTACTGAGTTACCCCCTGATGATTCAGATAGTGACAATTAGATAGCTAGTTTCTTATCAAATATTCTGATTTTCCTCTGGTTTGAGATTACAACAAGTGACTAAATGATATGTCCTAAAGAAGGTTGGTGTCATACTATAACCAAAAAAGACTCAACAACCTCAATCTCCACCCTCAGTTCACCATTTCTCGGCTGACTGATGTGGGCATACCACTTAAATTACCACATGGGTTTCCTTTCTTGTCCTCACTAATGGCTGCCTGTCTGCTGTCATATACTTACAGTATTACAGTATGTACCCCCTGTACTATGTGTGTAGATAGACATGGAAGGGGCAGCAGAGGACCATGGTATCTAACTTGAAGTAGGGTCAATTGGAAAAATTTACATGCTGTGCACGTAAACCGCGAGTGGCACTTGTGGCAGCTGCGTCAGCGTCAATGACATGTGATCGTCTCTGCAATGCAACGTCTGAGTTGAAGCTGTTCAGTGTTCTCCACCTCTTTGGACGTCGCTCTGTCCGCTCAAGAGAGGAGAGGGAAGGGGACAACAGAGAGTGGACGGGCAAGAGCGCAGAGCACTTTCCGGCCTAGGATGGGGTATGCCCGGCAGGTATGAGGAGGAAGGAAGGGTAGTACAAGGCTGGGCATCAGATGCACAGCAGCCTTGGCAAGGGAGAGCACATGACTGGGTGCCAAGTGCGCAGTGGACTTGACCTGAGTGCATCAGGGAGGGGAGGAGGGAGGGCACGAGGCTGGGCATTGGATGCACGACGGCCTCAGCAAGGAAGGGCGCATGACTGGGCATCAGGTGCGCAGTATGCTCGACCCGAATGCATCAGGGAGGAAAGGAGGGAGGGCACCAGGGAGGGAGGGAGGGAGGTTGCGTGGCCAGGTACCATGGCGCGGGTGCGCAGCAGCCTTGACCTGACAGAATCAAGGAGCGAAGGAGGGACCATGACTGGTGGTCATAGGACATGGCGTTAACACGAGAGCGGCTGTGCTGAAACGGGTGAGGACGAGCGCTGCAGGGAGGACGAATGACGAGGTAGGGACGTGGAAACAAGGGGCATCACTTGCTTACGTCGCTTGTCCAAAGACTAGGTATCTGCGACAACAGCAAGTACAGTAAATAGATCGAATCTAAGAAGGGAAAAGCTTGGGTCTAAGGTCCAAGTTCTGCCTATAGAATACCATCTAGGCAAAACCCGTCAACAGGGAGGAGTCCTTTGCGGTACGATTTCAAGATGTTCTGGACCAACCTCCATTCCTCGTCCCGGTCTTGATATTCGATTTGCACCAAACAAGGCATGATCGATCTAAAGCATGAGGCTATAGCATGAATAGTCGCATCTTGTATGGGCGTGTAGCCAACGTCGAGCCTAGTGATGAAGTGGTTGGATACACCCCACTCTAGCTTTTCCGAAAACGCCACATCACCCTCCTGCGAGGTAAAACTCTCTGGGGGCGGAATTGACCCATCGAACAGGATGTGCAACGTCTCGAGTTGCTTACAATGTCTCAACACCGCAATCACTGTCGCAACAGTCGCCACTGGCCTTAGTCGCGTGATGGATGGGTTCGAGGTACCAAGCTTGAGGCTCCGCAGTTGGGTCAACGACGCTGTCAGGCGTTCGTAGTCTGCGTCAGACATTTGCGCCGTGCGAAGGAGATCCAGGTCTAGCTCCTGCAACGCTCTAAACTCGACAAGTATGGACACGAGCGGCTCTTGCAGCCTCAGGGTACACCACTTTGGTATGCCCACGATACTCGATGTCGGCTCGATCGTGAGCGATAGCAAACGAGATGTATCGACGCAGCGGGGAAGAAGAGAAAATGCCTCGCTAGTGTCTGCTTCCTCTTCTCTTTCGTTCATACCAATGAGTAGACGAATCTTGGCAGGGCTAGCGTGCGAGGTCTTGAGAAAAGTTGTGCACGACGAAGGTTTGTCCGAACTGAGCGTGAACGCGCGAACCGTGTCCGGCAGGGTACCAATGTAGATAGGCGAGGACTTGGAGTAATCGATATGGAGGGATTCAAGAGTTCGTCGGGAGAACAATCTGTCCATCACAGACTGCGAAAGGGCACATGTGCGCAGAGTGCGCAACCCTGGCCACTGAATCACCATGCTACCTATTTCCTCCGAGGGTTCGTAGTCCCATGAAAAGTGGAGAGCAACAATGAAAGAGGTGACATTGGGACAAAGCCTGGGTAGATCCGCCAACACGGCCAGTTCAGCTGCGGAGTACGCTAGCCAACGCATGAAGGAGAGCCTGATTGTGATCACTGAAGGACCTGCAAAATACCCCAACAGTGAGATGTCGGAATTTTGGGAGGCTGAGAATGCCAGATCAGTCCACCCCAACACGACGACATTGGGGAGGAGAGGAAGATAAGTCTTGGGACAATATTGAAGGGTGGAGATAAACTCTTCTTTAACCTGCAAGGGAACTCGTGCTTGAACTCCATGGAGTTTCTTGACACGTTTCGCGTACTTGCGGAAAGTCAACCACTGCGGGTCATCCACAGAGGACATAGCCTACAAATTTTGTGTCGGATTAGCGCAAATCCGCGGGATTCTGTGAAGAGCGACTAACAATCGGGAAAACTTTGAGCAAGGGATCGAAGCTATGAAGCTCCTGCCAAAGAGTATCTAATGCGGGTGAACTGAACAAATAACATGTTCTGGCCAGCGAAGCAAGCGTCCTCGCGCCAACTCGAGGTCCCCGGTAGACTTGGTCATCGTAATGTCTAATGAACTCGAAGATGACGCTGAGAACTTCGGAGATGCGTAGAGCATGATGCATGATTGACGATTGCTTGCACACTTCGAAGTCACTGGAGAGAGGAAATTTGAACCCTTCCGAGCCTCGTTTCACGTATTTCATCGGCCGGCTAAGAACCGTCAACAACGTCTGAGCCAATTTGGCACGCGGCTCTCCGCGTTGCGGCTTCTCGGCGGCACCTTGAAGGAGATAACAAGAAATTACTCCCACTGCCAGTGCGCCGTCTGGGCCAGTCTGGCCACCTGTAAAAGCAACGGAGAACGATAGGTACGGATAGAGCTGTGGGGAATTTTTACTTACGTGGTCGAATGGTGGTCCAGACTCAGGGATTCAGATATTTCTCCGATCAAAAAAATGTTATTGCGGGGCCAACGCGGCGAGACCTTGCCAGGCACATGAGTATGCCATGGGACATGCGTTCTATGATATCGCTTTTAGAAGCGGCCTATCTTGGTTCCGCCGTTTACCACGGGCCAGAACAGGTTCGAACTGATGGATTATGCACCGCATAAAGAGGTCGGTCGTGGCATTGGCTACCAGAGTACGAAAATGGCTGTGTGTGCCTTCAAAAGTGGTCTCGCCGGTGACTGGTGACCAACCGGAATCAAATGAGGTTCAGGTATTTGTTCCTGTTTGGATGCGAGGGCGGAATTGTGGGCGTCGTCGCGACGGTAATGGAGTTCGCAGGCATTGAGGGGAAAAAAGGTTGAAAGACATTGCAGAAATACCAATTGTCACGGGCCACTGTCCGGTGCTCTCTGTTGTTCGAAGTATCACTTCGGTTGAGCAGAATGGCGACGCACAATTGAATTCGGCCTGGTAAAGCGAGGAAACAATTGTTCGTATCGGTAACTTATCTTTATGGTTTGCTGAGGGTGCATGGACAATGCCGACAGCAGTGTTGAGGGATTATGATCATGTTCCATTTGAATTACGAGGCATAGGTGAAGACAGAATCGCGTAGACAGTCGACTATGTCGTTGGTGCGTTAACCATGCCCCCTCTGTCGGACGACGAAAAAGAACTGTCTAATATTCATCCCATCTGTGTAATCAGATAAACGACATGGTTTAGTTTCGAGATATGCGAGACCGACCCGGCGAGGCCTGATGATCAGTCCCAGCCTTTTCTCGACCTGCTCATTTTCTTGACACTCTGTTTGTCCTTTTGCACCCGCCTGCGCGCATCATCCACCTTTTGGAAGTCTACTACACGTTCCCGTTGCTTCCGAGTCGGAGATTTTGGGATCAAACTCGCTGCCGAGTCTGCTACCAAGGCATGTAACTACGTTGCAAGTTTGAACCCACGAAATGCGTAGTGAAATCAAGCTAACACACACCTTTGCAAGCACGTCATCCATGTTGGCCGCTTGAGAGCGGGAAGCGCTGGACGTCATCAAGAGAGAATGCGTCGATTTCACGTAGTAGGGCTGAAGAACAAAAAGAAGCCCTCGAAAAGAATCATCAACACCATGAGGAAAACGTACAGTCCGCATCAGGCTCTCTCGTGCCCATAATGGTATCCATGTTGCATCAACGCGACACCGAGCAGTGACTTTGGTGGACAATTTGTTGACGTTCTGTTCAGAATGTCAGCCCCAAAGCTCTCCCGGTTCGACGAACGCTTGTGGTGCAGGTGGATACTTAACTTGACCGCCAGGACCAGGGCTTCTGGAGAAGGAGAGTTCGACCAATTGTTTTGGGACAGTCGCCGCGCCTCGGAAGCTAGTCAGCCAAGCGCGTGCTTCATTTTCGTGCCGGGGTGTTAGGGAGGGAATCGCAGGGGGATGCGGAAGGGAGGGAGAAGTATGAACAAGTCTGACGTTGACCCTTTGGAAGTAGGAGAATCGTGCAAGCATCATGAGCGTGTCAATTCGAATAACATGATCTGCCAACCGATGCTTTGCCCACAGTTATGGCACAAGCACTGCGAGATACGATCGTTCTGGCACTAGGAGATTAATGGTTTGGACCGCCGCCGTTGTTCGGTAGAAAAAAGAACGAGAGAATTAGCATCAACTTGTTTCGATCAAGTGACCTCAGGGTTATGAGCCCTGCGCGCTTCCTCTGCGCCATGATGCTGTTCTTTCAATTCAAGGATTGGAAATCACAGCTGTCTTTCTGCGAAATTCGCGCCGTTTCGAGAAAGTTGTACCGAAGATATACATACGACCTCAACGTCAACCTCCGTTGATAATCCAGGGTCCCCAACTTGTCCCGTAAAGTTTTCAGTGACAGACATCCTTCCGCTGTTGAAGCTGGTCCGTACCGCTTTCTTTGGTTTACTTGCCCTAACTCGACCAATAATAGTCCTTGGAAAATGGGTATGATCCAAACCCAGAAAGCTGAAGAAGACCTCCATGTAGCCCTCCCGAACAATCCTTTCGTGCCTCCAAGTGGTGACGTCTGCTTCATCAACAGCCTTCCCCCGGAACTCCTTTCCCGCATATTCGAAGTCGGGTCTGCAGATGATGGAACTGAGGACGAAGATGACGTGTCGGTCGATTGCTGGGAGAATTTATGCCGCAACTGGAAGTCCGACGCAAAAGGGGATAATGAAAAGGATGGTGATGTTGAAATAGAGGGAGAAGTTGAAGATGCAGATGAAGAAGGAGACGAGGAATGGACCGATGAGGAGAATGATTCTGACGCTACCGGATCCTCGCATCTTTCTCCCTCATGGCCCCCATTCCCGATCGTCGTTTCCCATGTCTGCCGCCACTGGCGCAATATCGCATTCTCGACTCCGTCTCTCTGGACGACCATTGTAGTTCCTTCGGAAGCACGCCCACCGTACGAATTCGAATCGACACTGTTGGAGCGGAGTAAAAGCCTCCCTGTAGACATTTACATCAACTGTGAACCTGATGATGACGATGATAGCGATAGCGATATTGGACCACCTTCTGATGCCGACCTCGAATCCCTGTTCTCTATCCTTGTTCCCCATATCCATCGCTGGCGCACCATGGAGGTCGCGGTCGCGGAGTACCGCAACATGTATGTCTTCCTCAGCGCAGTCTCTGATCCGTCCATTCCCCCTGCATCTCAACTCAAGACGCTTGAACTGTATCACCATGAAGAGATGGAAGAATTTGATAACTTTGGGTTTCCCTGCATGTCAAAACATTTCACCCTTTTCGGTGGTTCGGCCCCTTTGCTGGTGAAGGTGGTCCTTTGGGGAGTACATGTCGATTGGAATCAACCGTGGATTGCCTCCTCGTCGAACCTCACAGACCTCGAGCTCGCCTTTCATCCAGAGGACGTCCGTCCATCATGGACTCAGTTCGTCACCATCTTACGCGGTGCTTTTGCCCTCGAGAAACTCAGCCTGCGCCAGTCAGGACCCTCTGGAGAGCCACCGGAATGGTTCATCGAGCCGACCCCTGGTGGTCCCGCTGATATCAATGCTCCCATCCAACTCCTCCGAGTAACAGATCTCATCCTTGCGTTCCATTCACAAGCACGTGCAATTGGGTTGCTCCGCAAGCTCTACCTCCCCGCAATCAAAAGCCTGACTCTGGACTTTGATGAAGGCGATTACACCGACTTCGTCCATGAACTCGCCGGGCCAGCTACTTCATTAGTGACCCAAGAACAACCGCACAGCTTACTGAGTATGCTTGAAAAACTTAAAATAGCCGGACTTCCCTGCGATCCTCCATGCATTGAGCTGCTTTATGGCGAGCTTCAGAACCTTACGTCGCTCACCATCTCGTTGTCATACCTGCCTCATTTCTTCCTGGATATTCTTGCCACATCCTGTAGGTTGCCCGGACGTAGCAGTGCCTGGCTGCCTCGACTCACGACATTGTACGTCTCTGGGACATTCGGGACTGCTGTCCGCTATCTAGTTGAGAAGAGAAGGGAGGCAGGAGTGCCTCTCAGCTCGTTGTATGTGGAGGAATCGTGTGATGTGGAAGACGAGGATATAGAGTGGCTGAAGAAAAATGTGGAGATATTTGATTTCTTCGAGGGAAGCGACGACGACGACGACGTTGTTGACTTCGAGGACCTGCACGAAGAAATCGATATGTGGTGATATGGACTAACACGCTGTGACTTCAACTTGGGGTCAGGAGACGTATGTTTATGAACGCTTGATCCGTGCAGAAAAGAATATCCATTCGGTATTGACAACCTTACGATAGATACTACATATCATGTATATGACATTGTCAGCTATAACCCATATGTCATCACAATAGACCTGTCTGATATTCCGTGTCATGTGTTACTCACAAACACTCTACTTGTGCGCCCATTGCGGCTCGCGCTTCTGCAGGAAAGCGTCAAACCCTTCACGATGATCGGCAAGACCAAAGGTTGCATGGTACAACCTCGATTCGAAGTGCAATCCTGCTTTCATCCCGAGATCTTCAGCTGCGAAGACGTACGTTGAGACAACAAACTCTACTGAATACACCTCACGATGAACCAAACTCGCCTGCGTTGACTGCCTCCTTCGCCATAGCCACGACCGGTGCAGAGAAGCTCGCAATCTTTTGTGCGTATTCGATTGCTCTTGGAACCGTTTCTTCGACGTCGAATACTTTGGCGACAAGACCGGCGGCAGCGGCCTCTTGGGCAGTGATATTCTCGCTGGTTAATATCATGTGCATTGCCTGTAAACGTCTAACTCAAACAGATGTCAATCTCATTCGAGTTGTCAGTAGTACCTTGGATTTTCCGACGGCACGGATGAGACGCTGGGTGCCTCCCGCACCTGGGATGGTGCCGAGCTTGATTTCAGGCTGCCCAAAGACGGCATCCTTGCCAGCGTAGACAATATCACACATCAGAGCGAGCTCACAACCACCTCCTAGCTGTCAACAGTCGCACGATTCAGTATTCCGTACTCAGTCCCGGTCGATCACTGGAGCAGAGAATGCCGTGTGTCGCGATAAGTGGCAAGGGGTCCTGTACGCACCGCATACCCGTTCACCGCACCAATGATTGGCTTGTGTGTGGATTCTATCCCATCCTTGAGGTTCTTGAGATATTCGCTGTTGTAAGCGCCGACAAAGTCGAGCTCTCTCTGCTCCTTGATGTCGGCACCAGCTTGGTATCCAGATTCTCATTGATGAACAAAAGTCGAGCAGAAGTACACGCACCACAAAACGCCTTGTTGTTTCCGGTAATGATGATTGCGCCAATGGTGGGATCCTTGTCATAGCACCGAAGTGCGCTGAGCAGTTCCTCGACCAAAGGGCTGGAGAGGGCGTTTAGAGCCTTTGGTCGGTTTAGGGTAATGACCCCGACGCGGTCTACTTCTCGTGTCAGAATAATGGGCTCAGACATTTTCTCTTCGCTTCAGACACTTGAGATGATGGGGAAGAGCTAAGGGCGTAATCTAATCTTATCTCGGAGTTCGAGACTCAGTACTCCGCTTCCGACTCATTGATCAACAAGTTTGTGAAGCAAACGTTCGCTACGTCTAAATGCTTCCACCAAGTGTCCTTCCCAAAATTTTATCTCTGCAGCATCACCAGACGGCACGCGACAAGGTCGTATCGACATGTTCGCTTCCTGCAGGCACGGTTATCCTTTCGGTGCAATCACTCACAAGCACACTCCTCCCACAAGAAAAAGGCCGTAGATGCGACTTTTGTCACTCCCTCGCTCCTCGGGATCGGGGTCGCCTCCAAAGATGTACGGGATGCGCCTCATATTGGTACTGCGATTCCAAATGTACGCACGATCCAAGTGAGACGTTGAGCACTACCGACGACCGATCGATGTTATTGTCATCTTCAAGGTCAGACGTTGCATTGGCGTAGCCACAAGAAATACTGCAAGAATTTCAATGCATTTTGCGCGTCGCATCACTTCGACCAACTCGAATCGCATGATAAGCAGGATGCGCTGTTGCTTACCCACTTGCTCGCCGAGTGCTCTGCCAGAGACATGGAGACGAAAGCAGGAGGCGACTCGGATTTGTCGATATTCATGTCCTTGTTGCCAGGCCCGGTCGCAGGCAAGGCAACACCCCCTACTTGTCCATTGTCGACAAGTCATCGCCCCGCGCAAACGGCTAGTGAGCTGTTCTCGCGTTGCGGGAACAACAACTTTTCGATCCACAGTCATCTGACTACCATCGCTCATGGTGTCTTTCCTTTGGCAAGCCGATTGTTCAATCATTCTTGCGTTCCAAATGCCATCGCGAAGTACCGAATTTTCCCGGCGAAGGAAGTAGTAATGGAAATCGTTGCCATTGATGACATTGCCTCAGGGGAAGAGGTACGTGAGATTTAGTACTTCGGTATCAAACGTGCTCGCTCAAGGACGACTGTAAGATATGCATTCCCTACGTTGATCCCGCGCTCGTCGAAATGCGTCAGCAGATGTTTCGGTTCACATACGGTTTCACGTGCACATGTGCGTCTTGTACAGCGTTCAAACGACTCGATACATCCCAGCCCGCTCCAGACAAAACAGAGCTGGAATCTCTCGGGACTTCCCTCCGCGAATATGTGTTCCCAGATCCACACCCTGATGCGATCAAACTCCCAAGTTCGCCCGTCAATCTCGAGACCATACCTTTCGAGATCTCTCACATCTTTCGTGAATCTTGTCTCACGAACTTGTGCGAATCGTTCAGCACCCTTTCGCATGATGGGCCGTTTGAATCTGCACTTGAAGTTGGTCTGAAGATCCTTGCTTTTTACGTGGCCATCTACCCACCAAATTATCCTCAGATAGGTGTGGTTCCTGATTTTCCCGTTGAGATCTCGTTCATGAATATCCACTAGGGATGCACTTGTTGGAAATGGCAAAGACGGCATGGAATGCTTTTATTACTATGGAAGGTGCAGATCAACCACGGACTTCAAAGTTGTTGGCGCAAGCTGGAGCGTATCTTCGACTGAGCAACCAAGTCTGGACGGTAGTCGGGCCGGAGGGGGATGAGGGAGGTCCTCTGGCCGAAATTCAGGTTCTGGGACGTCTTTTGAGCGAACAAGGGTCGCAGTGATCAATTCAGTCGTACTTGGTGTTTGGAAATACATCCGAGGCAGTGTGGCTGACTCAGCACACTGCCACGGAATACTGAATCGCGACGTGGCCGTTTACCAGCCAGATTCACACACCATTTGGCCGTTCATTCAGCCTACAGTTCGTGCACAACCCGACAAGCAAGCTTTCTAAAGCGCGTCGGGACACATTATGGATGCATGGGTAATGCAAGTCCCACCAATCACGCGCGCGTGGTTAGCGCTCTCGGTGGCAACAAGCCTAGCAGTCGTACGTCCGAGTTGGTCCTTGCATAAAAACTTGATCACGTATTCGGTGTCACCCAGCAATGCCAGGTCGTTACTCCGCTACAGCTCTACTTCTCCTTCAAGTCTGCGTTCACTAACGCACAGGTCAGTCCTCCACAACTTGGTCGTGCCTGTAGCGAGCTCACGCAGATGGGTTCTGGAAGCCGTGGCGAATGCTTACCACCTTCTTTTATTTTGGTCCCCTCTCGCTAGATTTCGTGTTCCATCTGTTCTTCTTGTAAGTGTGTCTGTGTATCCGGAAGTGGGCTAGTTTTTGACGTTTTCTACCCCTCAACTCAGTATGCGGTATAGTCGTATGTTGGAGGAATCATCGTTTGCGAATAAAAGGGCGGACTACCTCTGGTTGCTTTTACTCTCCTCGTTGATGCTTCTCGTACGTCCTAACCTATGTCACACTAAAGTTCTCAACTAACCAACTCCTCCAGGGACTGTCGCCATTAGTTAACCTCCCATTCCTCTCCTCCTCTCTGGCCTTTGTTCCCATCTATATATGGTCCAGACGTCACCCATCCACGCCCATCGCCCTCTTTGGCATCTTCACGATATCCGCACCGTACCTACCTTTGGCACTTGTCGGACTCTCATGGGTTATCAGTGGCACGTGGAAAGCTGCCGCAGGTGACTTGATCGGATGTGCCGTCGGCCATATCGGTTGGTTCTTGAGGGATGTTTGGGCGAGAGAGATGATCGGGGGGTATAACCCACTCAGCGAGGCTCCTGAGGTTCTGTGAGTCGTGCTTTTTTTTATGGTTTTTGTCGGGCTGCCGTGTTGACCGCACATCTAGGAAGCGACTGTTTGGAGACGTCTGATGACTGGTGTTGTGCATTGTACAAGTATAACAGTATTGCAATATGTTGATACTTTTATCACCCTCCACTAGTCTGGGGTCAGTTCGCGCTGTTCTCTTTGAAGACCGAGACATTATGCAGCATGGAGGCATCCCGGTCCGCTGAAATGTACTGGGTTGCTCCAACCACGCATGTGTGGTTGGAACCACCATCCTAACGACCATAAGCTGGCTGGGCTGGTTGATCTATATAGTATATCAAAGCATAACTAAGTATACCACAACACCGAAGCTCAATCAAGGCTTCGATGACACTTCGTTGTCCTCAAAAAAGGCAAGTGTCTCCACACTCTCCTTAAACCACATGAAACTCTCGCGATCGATACCACACGGCTCTTCCAAGTACAACGCTTTAAGGGGAACCCCAACATTCTTTCTCTCTTGTACCACCCGACGAGTAAGTTCATAGCCGCTTATGGAGGAAACGTAAAGCTTTTCGAGTTGAGGTAACCAGGCATCTTGTCCTGGCAAGGTGCAGGGAGAGAGGAGGACATTAAGAAACGTAGACGAGGGATATACCCAGTGATCTAACACGATGCTGAAGGATTTCAGGTTCTGGAGTGCTTCATAGAGTGTCTCGACTTCTTCCCGGCCACAGGGAAAACAGGCGATTTTGAAATGCTCGAGCCTGCCCAGCAAGCTGCGTGGAGTTGCGCCCGAAGGAAGGGCTAGGGGAAGCTCAGTGAGGCACCTGATGATGCTAGTGTTATCCAATTCTCTATCACGGCTTTCGATATGCAAACTCGTCAACAGGGGCACGTCGAGTTTGTCGAGGAGTACCGTAAAGGTGCTCTCGTGGGCAAACCCGATGGAGAGATCTGACAGGTGCAGAAGCTGGACGGGAGGCTTGGGATTGTCCATTTCGCCACTCGCAAAGTAGTCTTCGATCCAGTCAAATTCGACCGGTGAGTCGATTGCATCCAATTTGAGCGTCTTGAGCGCTGGCGCGCCACGTAATATGGTAATAAACTGGACCCAGGACGGACAAAAGTTGTCTGAATGGAATACAAGCGCGAGGAACGTGAGGTTACTTGCGGAGGAAATCCAAGCTCGGTCCCAGTCGACATGAACCCCGGACAAAACCAGGCGTTCAAGACAAGGTACCGAGCTACGGAAACCAGGGTGTTGATCTGACGGGCTGCTGTCAGGTGAACGTTCGGTGTCCATGTCAGATTCTGTGCGATACAGTTCAAGTGTTTTGAGCCTGGTGGGGGTGGATACGGATGGATGGTTGACTGCGCGGAAAAATGCAGCTGCATCGTTATGCGAATAGAAATCGGTTGTAACGGAGCGCCAACGATGAACATGAGGGGTGAGGAGACCGTACGCATCGTGGCGGTAACCTCCGCCAATGTGGATGTTTATAGGGTGGCTTAAGCTGCGCTTGAGCAGAAGTGAGATGTGCGCGGACGGTGGTTGTGTATGAGGGTAACTTGGGATGGTGATGGTTTCCCAGAGCGAAGGAGTTGCAACCGCCACGTCGCGCCAGTGGCGAGAAACAAGAGAGACGTTGATTCGGAATGGAAACGGGGAACCAACAGACTCCTGGCCTGAATCAACGTCCTCTCCGGCTGTCTTGTCTCCGGGATAACTTGAAACGTTGACAGCTAGACCAATGTTTCTACGTGCGAAGAAAGACTCATCCACATCAAGAACGACGGTATCGTGTTCGTTCTCATCTTGGGATGCGCCAAACATGAAAATGCGTGAGAGGAGCTCTGGAGTAATGTTTTTGACGGGGCATGTACCGCCTTTCGGAATTGTCATGAAGGATTTGTTTGGAGAGGCCGTACGCTTAAGATACCACACTCTTTGCGGTCTACGGGTCATCATGGTGGTGGTAGCTCGGAGGAGGTTGAGGTCAGCTTTGATTCCCAAAGCGGGATGTTTGCACCTCAATTTCAAATCTGCTAAGTATCTCAAACTAGTACTTGTCTATATGTCAATGAGACTCATCAAGGTGCACCTTGCATCGCAGAAGTTCGCGCCAAGACACAAACATTTCCATTTCGAAGTTGTCGAATACGGAGGCAACCACAACGCGCAACAGGGGGCCGAAGCAACACTATAAATTATATGATAACCATGCAGGTGAGATCAAAAAGCTAGGGAATTGGGATTTCCGGCACGGTCCGGCCATTGTGCGTGGTTCTCGCTCATCCTGCATCCCGGGCCACCCAACCCAATGAACAAAATCCTCCACCATCTACTGAAATGCCCTCGACCAGTCTACCCTTCAGCAAAATTTCCACTTTGTGAACATTGCATTTGCCCTCAGGGATGAAATCATCCTTATGCTCCCATCCATGCACCATTGCAATATTCCATCCACATTTTTACCCCCCGCACTTACACTCTTTCTTGCAGACACTGCAGTGTCAACGACCCAAAGAAAAGGATGCCAAATCAACTCGATGTCCGCGTTAGCGCGCCGACCAGTGAATCTATCAGGTAAAGGGGCAGGCGATGCGTCACATTGCGCGTTTCGTCACGTTCCCTGCATAATAGAGATACCAGTCAGGGGCTATTTTACACAACTCCACGACCTCTCACGACTCACACAGACACGAACTCTTTGTTTCCGCAACCACATTCAGCAGCCACATGCAAGCACGAGTCATAGTATGTGTATTGAATCAGGTGGGGACACGGTGACCATAACTTTTACCTCACCCAAGGGTCAGCTACTACCCTCATCAAATGAAGCAAACAGCTCACCAAATGTATAGTGGATAGCGCCGCGCATTGCCTAGCACTGGAATTATCAAAATACATGCTTGAGACTTGACCAGGCCACTTGGTACCTGCCGCGTAGCGGTCTGGTCCGACTGCTTTTCTGCAGCGCCAGTAGCACATTGAATAGTTGAACAGGTCAGCGACACTGGTATTGAAGAGACCAAGTATTTTACACAACCTTGCACATGTGCACCATGAACGATACTGTGCCAAATGAATCACAACAAGCAACATTCGGCAGACACAACTGTTAACGTTGAGATCTGTTGAGACTTGATGATGCATGATGATAGTCAGGAGGTGAAGATGTGACACATGTGACACATAAACTTGCGCTGTGTCACGTGCCTCTCTGAGACAACCCCAAATGACACGACACATCACAGCAAGAAAAGGTAAACAAGAGTGACACCACTATAGTTGACGTTGAATACAATTATTTTTAAAAGTGCTCCTCAAAGTTGGAGGAACGTCGCACCGTATGACGCACCGCGCCCCCCCCCCAGCTGAGTAGGCTTATATATTACATAATATATAGAATAAGTGTTCTGCTGCATCACTCGTTGCTCGCCAAGACACCACCACCAGTCCACTGCGCTCTCTTTGTCATACGTCACAAGGCTTTGAAGTCCGTCGACACACAGGGCCATGATGATGAGGCATGATGGAGAAGATTTGATTCTGTACTGATAAAATGTATATTTGCGATGCGTGATTGTGTAATTTACTATATTGAGCCAAAATGGGGGGTCGCAGTGCGGTGCGATATGGCTGGTGCATTGCAACTTGCACAGTGCGAAGCTCATCTAACTTTGAGCCGCAATTAAATAAGCTGATCATCAGATTCATCGCTGTGAGAAAACAATCACAATTCAATTGACGGCCCTCCATGCAATATACGGATCAAGGATGCTCAGAGGTGAAATGGTTGTTGCCATGGTCATCTGAGTTACAGCTGTTTGGCATGTTCAGCTGGTCATACCATCACCTCATCAATTTCCTGATACATGTTTCGGGTGTTTCTCTGATCTTAATCATAATCACATCCTTCACGTATCGCCATCCGCAGTCGTTTCAATGTCACTTCAACCAACACAAAACTTTCAAATCTAGCAACTCGGAGACATGACTCATGGCCAGATATTTAGCTATCAACTGGGAAACCCGTGGTTTCTAATCTGACTCGTTTGTGAGTGCGGTCTGCAGGATGTCCGTAGAAACCTAGAACATTTATGGGATACGAACTTCTTGTGTAGCGAATAGCGCCCAGAGCCATCATGTTTTGATGCGTCCATCTGAATTCTATGTGTCCGAGAAGCTGTGAGCATTCCATATCAGACTCAATGCGGCGAGTTATATTAGACACCCATGTATACCACCGGCTGGCTGTTGCTCCATTCTTTCAGTGCTGCTTCTCGTTCCTGCAAGCCAACACGCGCTGATGTCGATACGAGTCATGTCCGCCGACCCAATTGCTCCCCCAGTTGGACCGCTATACGGACCGCTCTACCTCGGTATTGTGTTATCTACTGCATTCTACGGCGTCACATGTATACAAACGTGAGTATCATTTATTTCAAAGCATGTCGCAGCGATAGAAGAGGACAAGTTCTCATGTTCTTGAACAGATTCTTCTATTATGTCCAGTCAGGGCCGCATTTCTCGTTCTCTTCATCCACTTATTATATTTTCAGTTATCCGAAAGATCCTTTGCATACAAAGATGTTGGTAAGTCAATTCTAGAGCATACACAGCATGTTAACGTATTGTCTTTTCCAGGTAACAACTCTATGGTAAAGACCCGTCTTACTTTGATTGGTGACGTGCTACACGCGTTGCTGTAGCATGTTCAATACGATCCATGAAGCTCTGTGTATTGCCGGCGGTTTGTTTATCGTACACACCACTCACTGGACATCCAGTTCACACTTGCATCCTGCCTCACACAGTGTACAAATACATTATCGCGGGGTTAATGAATCCACATTCATTTTTGACTGTGTTTCCGTGAGTCGTCGTCACTTTCAGAATTCTGGTTTTCATGTGATAATTTTCTCCCTAGTGAACTCATTGTAGGTCTAATCCTTGGTGTTGTGATAAGATCCATTGACAAGTTATACTAGATTGTGTATATGCTGACGGTACGCATTTACCTTTTGTGTCTGAAACGAGTGTTGATATCTTCAGGCCTTGGTGGCTGTGCCAACCCAAGGCTTTTTCGTCTACCGAATCTATCACTGTGTGTCTCAAGATCCCAGTCCTTTTCCCACTTACTCACAGCCGCTCAGTTAGCAGGAAGAACATCATCGCGCCAATTATATATGTAAGGAATGTGAATTTATGCAGTTCCGGTCTCACACCTTCCCTGCGATGTAGGTTGTCCTAGGCCTCGTCCAATTTGGTAAGACGCTCTGGATGTCAGTAGACGGAAAACTCATAGGATTGTTTCTCGATATCAGTAGGTGTTACCGGTACGCTCTCGGTTGTCACACCACCTTAGTCAACACTGACGAAGACACTGGCAGTGTACGTTGCAAACGCACTGTATCTTGCAAATGGGTTCGTTTGTTTTTACCCTCCCAGACTAAGATTTCCTTACGCATGTTTCCCAGTGGCGTACACGTTATTCCTATCGGCACTCTCGAAGATGGTATATGTGCGGTACGGATATGATTTCAATTCTTACACTGGCATCCGAATAACGGCCTTGACACATTGGGCAGGCCATAGGCATCATGTGTCTCTCTGTCGCTGCGGGGGTGGATATATTGATTGCCATTTTTATGACGTATTTACTCCTCCGCGAGAAGAGCACCACTTCCATCGCAAGGTAATGCATGCTATATGTCCGAGAAAATATCTGATCAGAATTTTGGTCTACAAGCTCGGCACACCTTTTGCAACGCCTCACTGTATTTGCAGTGAACGCAGGTATCTGGACGGCCACTTTCGCTTTCTTGACTATCATTTTGGTACGTGTTGTCTGCATACACTCTTTTGCGATATTTTTTTTGACCTGACCACTATAGCTGCATCTCTTCCCGTCAGATGGGCTGTACGTCATATTCGTTTATCCACTTTGTCCAATCTACTGTAACACCCTTCTTGCCAACCTGAATGTGAGAACGTATGTTCGGGGAGAGACCGGGTATAGCGTCGGTATGGGCCTGTTCACAAATCGGAGGTCGCGGATGTCTTCGGGCACCAGACGCGACAAACGACATGGAAAAGAAAGCATGATCTCATCTGTACATGTGGTGCGTTTTTGCACTCCGATCGATTCAATTGTCGTTGGCTTATCGCATGATAGAAGAACGCGGTGACGGCGACGTTTTCTGAAGACAGCCAATCTCAGGATACTGTAGCGGAAACTGAAAATGTATGACGCTTTGAGTCTCCGGGGTAGCTCGCTATTGGATACCGATGTTACCTGCGTAGCTACGTACAATGATAACGTACATCTTGCTTGATGAAACCTCTTCTGGTTTGCGCCGGCGGACTTGACTTGGACACGCAAGGACCTGTGACACGGGTATGGCAATGCTAGTGCGAGTGTGAATGCGTGGAATACAAAACAAAAACGACCAAAAAGACGCATCGAGAAGTACGAGACCCACTATTCGTGGGCACACGATGTATTCCTTCTCCGTGCGCTCACACTTTTGAACGGTGCAATTGCCCGGCGTTTCATACCGTGTCAGGAAATCCGGGAGGCCAGTTGCGTTGTTGGCTCTGATTCACCTTGGCCACTGGCAACGCTGGTTTAACATATTCAAATGGACGATGAAGATACGGAGTGGTTTAAGAAGAATGTGAAGATCGTCGTGTTAATGAAGATGAGCCGGGCACGGGCTGTCGTCCTTCGACCCCAACTCGGAATCCAAATGCGTGCATGGCCGACCCTGTGTGTCTCTCTCAAAAGAGATATTGAGAGGCTTTTTCAGCCGATCTCGTGTCTATGAATGAAAGCTTCGTGAAGGCACGGGTCATTTTCGAACGGATGATGGAAGACAGTTTTGCAAGACATGCAGGGAGTATGTACATCAGTCCGGTTCGCTTAATTCGCGGCTTATGACCACTTAGTGTACGAGGCTTCCCACGTCCAGACTCCAGACTACAGCCATGGGGCAAGTACTGCACGCCTGCCAGGAGTATGGCGCTCATCCCTTGGCATACGGTTACCCTTCTGCTACACCTGGCCTTGAACAGCAACAGTCTCCGTACAATTATGTTGCGCCGGTAGGATACTATGACGGTGTCATTTTCCACAGGTAAACAATTGGGTCTCCCACTGGCACCATACCGTGCCAAGTTCCAACGATCCATTCCCCATTACAACAGAGTCGTCCCCGGTTTTGTCGTCCAAACTGGAGACAGGACCGGTACTGGCGCGGGCGGAGAGTCGTTTTACGGTGGTACGTGTTCGTGTCTTGGACGGCCACCGTCCGCAGGGACCTCAACGCCGCTCTGCAGAACCGTTCGAAGATGAGGTACATCCTCTGCTGCGCTTCACACATCGCGGGCTCGTGGCGATGGCGAATAACGGGACGAAGAATTCGAACGACTCTTAGTTCTTCATCACGCTTGGTGGGTTTCCGTACTGATATTACGTTTTCGTGTGCGTGGGGGACTGATGGGCGTGGCAACTCTCTGCGTGCACTCGATCGTTGACGTGTTGTAAGACGTGTTGAAGATCGGTGGGATGGGTACGTGTTCATATTGCTCAATTGCAAAATTTTGTACCCAACAATCGTGATAGAGCTCGACGAGAATGAAAGACTGCTCTAGTACGTGTTTCCACTTGTCTCCTTTCGTCGGCGGTCCAAGGTGACTGAACCCGATGCCCTTAGCCCTCCAAAGATTAAATCTATTTCTATCGTCGGCAACCCCTTCCCTGATATTATACCACGCATCACTGCCGCGGAGAAACGTGCGCAGCAGCGCGCGCGCGCGAGGCTGCACAGCGTGAAAGGGAAGAAGGAGAACGACGCAAGGGTGCCAAAAAGTCAGCTTCCCACCCTTGTTCTAGTTACTTCCGGCTGGCAGACAGAACTTGCGTTCAAGAACGTCAAGCTATTGAGCTTCGGGGAGGATGAAGGGGTCGATGCTGAAGAAGGGGAACCCGCCGTACCCAAAAGAAGGACATAGCCCGCCATGATCGTCAGTGTTGTTGTTCTTCGGTAACGAGTCACATCTCGTCTCACCAATTGGAATTTTAGTGATCGGCGAGCTTGGAGCTTTGTCAATACCGATGCCTGAGATCGTGAAACCAACCTCACCCTCAAAGAGGGTTGACCGAGAACAACGGGACCACAGCACCAAACGCACCCCAGTACTGCCACCAAGGGTGCGTCCCAACTTTTGATGAATGCAAAAGATGCGCTCATGAAACCTGTGCAAAAGAACGAGGAAGCGGAGAGAAAAGAGACGGACGTGTCCAAAATCAGGGAAAATATGCACACGACAAGGCATCCACCAGGTAACACAGCATTCCAACTACGCCTTCTAGCAACACTCATTCATCGCCCAATGATACACGTCGTTCGGAAATTGCAAAAATGGAAGCTGAGATACGAAGACTCACGCGACGCCGCGAGGGTGGTGATGATAGCGATGAAGAAGCGGGAAAGAAAAAAGCTAGGACGCAGAAGTCGTATTTGGCAGAGGAACTCGCCAAGTATGTAAAGGGTCGTGGGCTGCATAAGAAAGGAAAGGGACGAAAAGACGAAGGGGACGTGGTTGCTGCGATGAACAAATTCAGGGATATGTTGCAGTCCTCCTCGACGTCTGTGGAGGGCGTGAATGAGGATGAGGATGAGGCCGGCGGAAACGAGAGTGGAGATGCAGGGATGGAAATAAAGCCACAAGAAGAGGAGGAGGGTTTGGAAGTGGACGATGACCGCGGGTTCATGAACCATGTTCTCCACTTTCCAAAGGACGATGGAGAAGAGGAAGGCTGAATGCGACTGCAAGGTCATTGGTCCAAGACAGCGGAGTGCAAGAGCACGAGAGGGAGAAAGAGAAAGAAAGCGTACGACAAAGGGGAGGGGCAAGTTTGGTCGGTCAAGACTGTAGCGGCAGTCATGTTCATCCAAGCTGTACATACTACACATTTTCACTTCGGAGTTTGCACCGCACCAAACTGGTGTATGTACAGCATGTAGTAGTAAATGATATGCTTATCAGCTGCCACCCACTCCGAAAACTTATGAATTCTGCACAATTATTTAATCCGGGCATTGACTCTCCAACGCTGGGCAGCCCTCCGACGGAATGCAGGCTTAGGTGGCCGCGTTTCCGTTGGCGTCCTGCTACCGATTCTGGACAATGGCCACCAAGTCCATAGCTATTCAAAACCGACGATCTTTTTATGCATGGAGCATCATAATTGATGGAGGGGCGTTCGTTTATGCTGTGGAAACACTCAAACCTTGTTGTAAAATTTCGGAAGCCCCACGCCTGCCATGCCGCCTTGTTTTCTTCGATCATAGCTCATTCATTGGTACACAATCACTAAATAATACGTCAACGCTATACGAGAGCATCGGACGGACCATGCCAGTTGGCGCGTGCGCTTACCACAGCCTGCCCTTCCATTGCTGCCACCATGGGTAGGGAATCCACCGTCTCCATCGCATTCCACTTCCAATAAACGAACCGTGCCGGCTGCCTTGGGAATCGAATCGAGCTGGCAAACGTGCACGCAGCGTTACGTTGTGTGCACAATCTAATGATTTGCATGACAGCATGACATTCCTGGGATGTTGGTCGTATTTGGTCGTACTCTGCGTTGTTCGAGGGAATCTCGGAAGCTAACGTAGCTTGCGATAGCTTATGTCCACATTTGGATTAGATGTCGATTGTTTCGTAGTGGTGCTACGTATCTGTTGAATCACGTCTCAGTAATTAGTCAGGATTTATGAGATGGGAGGCCGTTTACAGGAGAGTGACGACATAGTTTGGGAAGATTTCACTGAGACAACAGAGGCAAGGTCTCTATGACTTTGACTGGTTTTCCTTCCGAGGAATAGCTGATAGAATGTCAATGACGCTTTTACATAAAAGTAAGAGAGATGCGTGCGTACTATATTTTGAGGATGCGTGGACTGCTAGGGCGACCGAAGAAACCCCGGGAACGATGCAACACGTCGCATGTTGAGTGCCCATCTGGTGCCACGTGTAGGACATACCGAGAGCAGACCACGCAGACTATCGTCTCATATGAAATTCCCTCCCTTATGTCTAGAAATGAGGTGTGAATGGGGTGCACACGACCGAACTTAAATCCTGGCACTCACAGCCTTGACGACCACGTCGTCGACAACACTGAGGAGGGCAACCTTGACCAATCGACACACCCAGCCCTCGTCAGGCCGCAAAGGCTCGAAGAGGCGTAGGCCCCATGACCGCGAATCAGATATGGTCGTGGCAGAAGACGAATGGCGCTCGTGGTGGCATCATCCGCGTGAGTCCAACAGCGCCGGTGACCTTCGAATTGTGGGCGGTGTGAGCAAAGGGCGTTGCGCGGAAGCTTGCGACGATGTTGAACGAATTTTGGAGTTGGTATACAGCGACTGTGGTTGGGGGAGCACCGCTGAATATTTTTATACGAGGAGGGGGGTATCAGCTGGCGGGACCCACACACGGGGACTTTGAAGCTGGCGGAGAATCGCGATCGCTAATTGAAGTCCGAATGGGCCGACCAAGTCATTAACAAAACTCAGCACTTGGAATTTCTCCGTCACATTGGGCGGGAAGCTTCGTCGCGCTCAAGCACCTGATTTCTACGACGCGGTCATGCATAGATGCTCGCTAACCTTCACAAACTGATTTTTGGCACGTCAGACGAAGCAAGATCAACTTTTACCGACCGTTGGAGAGCTCGAGAGTTGGGCTACCCTTCGCGGTCAAGTCGCGGTGAAGCCCTACTTAGTGAGGCATATCCAGTATACTGAAAATGTCCGTCACAGGGAGTTGAAACAATTCGATCGTTCTGGTCGAAGCACAAGCGTGGGTCCTCTCTTGCCCATTTAAGCTAGATAGTTGGACCCTCTCATAGATCGATGCAGGCTGGCGCCCGTACGATCTTGGATGAGAAAAGGCGTCCCAACTCTTTGAATTGACAAGGAAATCCGCCCCTGTACGCAGACATGGGGAACAGTTGCTTCGTAGACCCTGCTGCATCATGCTACTGTGGCCACGATACACCCATATTGCAACGTCTTCATCTGCGCATTAAGTAAATTAGGTTTGGGTTTATATTCGCGGAACAAACCTGTTTGACAAATATGTTGCTCAGCCAGGAATGAAGTCTCGTACATTGGCCCTGACTTGAAGATGGCTTGAAAATAGCAATGTCCGAGTGCGAGCTATCTGAGGTTTAGGTCAGTACTGGGCCAGGCATCATGTGCACAAACTGGATTCGAGGGGGAAAGATATTGATTGAGCAATTGTCAGGTAGAGCGCTGCGGTATCTAATCCTTCGACCAGGATGTTGAACTCTTGCAGTGGTGTAGTCTTGCAAGTGTAACCTTTTTGGGTTAACAAACGCGGACTTCCTCTCTCGGGCAGACGAGCTGGTTCGCGAGAACCCTCTATGCGCAAGACGTTCGGAATTTGGACTGTCGCAGCAAATTGGATGAAACAAAAGATCTCTGAGCTACTGTAATTGATGGCCAGTGTGGAGAAAAATTTCGGCGTCAACTTTTCAATGGCCGTTTTGAGTTTTTGCATCAAAGTCGGACTTCACAGGTTTCCCTTGCTCGCTGTTTCACTCACTCTCACCCATTTCGATCTCAATCCCTTGTTTCCTCTTTCACAACAAAAGAATGTAACCTGACGGAATTTCGGTCAAATGTGACTTCGCCAACTACTCCTTTGCCAACGGCCTGGCTTGGTGCACGGTCCTTGCCAGCCAACGTCCAATGTACGGTATTACCACGTCTCCAACCCCCAAAATACTTGGCGTCCCCAGCGCTACGTTGGCAAGGAGGCTCCCCAATGATGTTGGCGCGTATCGGTCGTGGTTGGCTCCGGTTCGTTATAAAGCGTGAGGCCTCGACGTCGAGGTTACCATCACCCAACCACGCACTCCTCAGAAGCATTCTATGTCGGCAGTGGAGGACTTGAACGTTTTCAATGGGTTCAATGAGCTCTGGGGATTGAGGGTACGTGATCCCCGTTTTTGTTGTATAGGCTGACTCGATCAACATTCCTCAAAGGATATGATTGAGTTTAATAGGAATATCATTGAGACAATGGAAGTCGTCTGTGAATGGGTAGACAACGGGACACCTTGCAACGACCTTGTCAAAGGGATGGACTTCAAGGACCATCTACATTGCAAACATGGTGTCACGTCCGACTTGCAATCATACCGGTGTCGATGGTCCGAATGCAATTCCCGTTCAATGAAGAGGTCCAGCCTCGCAAGACATATGAAGGAACAACACATCCCTGTCAGATGGGCTTGCCCGTTCTGCGACCAAACGTTCACGAGGGAGTCCACGCTCCTGGAACATATTGGACGGACTCTCGGGCATCCACAACTTCCCGTAAGTATATAACTTCCTATGCGCAACAGTAATATATTTAATGTGTTGCAGGTTTAAACGCACTGAATCATTCTTCCCGTAGATGACCCATTTCGAACTATACAGCCTTATAATGATCCACTGCCTGCTTCCCTTAGTCGACTCTCTTTAATTCTGAACAGATGATCAGATATAATGTGATTCGCATCTAGCACGATATTGCAGTTTTACGTTGTAGGTATGAACTATGTATTTTCCAATGATTTTTCAATTGACCGCGAAAACTGTCCCCCACGTTGCCTCCACAACGATTGCGACTCATGCCATCTACTTGTGTTCATTGCTCCACCATACGATGCGCGCAACTGAGGTCTTCTTGGACGAAGGCTGCACGTGCTGATTGGCCATCCAGTGCGAGAATGGGCAATATTACACCATAATTAATCCTTGATTGTTCCGGTTCTGAGAATGATTTGTTTAAGCAGAGGCCTGCTTGGGGGCTGACTTTCGCACGGCTGTGTTAACATGCACCTTGGCAGTCTACCAACCGGTTATAAGGAACCACGCTCACGCCAACGTTGATCGGGTTCCTTATTGGTTCTCCGCCCTCCGTGCCGGCGTTATGCCACACGTGAAAGGTAAATTCTCGAGGTGATGCCTCCATGCCTCGTGTAGCCTGGCCGTTGGCAAGCCCGCAGCCGAAGTGCCAAACACAACGTTTTGATGCAAACCAACGCTCATTTCACCCTCGAACCTGATCGTGTAATCTGGTCCAGCTAGCCAGCCAATCCACGTGCTGCTTCTATTGGCCGCGATTACGCATCCCTTTGTTATACTACAGCAACGCACAGTATGGTCGGTATGCTGGCATAACCAGAGGTTGGCAAAATCGAAGGAGTTCGACACCAATTCTGGCTAAACCTGGGTATGGTAAAGATCCTAACAATTCAGTGGTCGCTCCTAACTTATTCTCCATCTTTTCCGATTGTTGGTGGCGGCCACGGGCGAGACGCAATACTGCCAAGGACTATGGAAACTAACCGACGTTGGCGTCAGAGCGGACATCATTCTGATTGGCAAGGCGGCCCGATTGGTCGTTGTTGTAACGTTCCAGATGTTCTTTCGAAGACGAATTTCATGGATAAAAGGTAGGTTCCCTGTACTCCAATGGATTACACGCAATCCACTCACAGCACAACCCATTGCAATGATAGATATCTACTTCAACGAGCAGGATTTATTCACCAGTCATCCTTGGCAAGTCTTGGATACGAATTTCACTGAAACCTAGTCTTTACAATGATTGCAGCACAGAGCCTAATGGGGCGGCGCTTAATCGTTTAGTGGCCCCGTTTCAGATACCCCTTGGTAAATTTGTCATCTTTTCTTTTCCAGCTTTTCAAACGTTGACAGCTTCTGCAGATCCCACTTATACCCCATGGATGCTCAACGAAAATGCCCTTGGCTTGTCTGGGATGAACGGACCGGAGTCTGTTTGGGCTGCAGATCCATTTGCTTATCCATCTGCAACGAACACGCCAAGCCAGCTCGGCGCACAAACTTTCGATACTTCATTTTCGCACCACCTTTTCCCTTCGGAAAGTGCATTTACCTATCGTTGGCAAACGTCCGTTGATCAATACCCGTCTGTCTTCGAAGAGGCCGTGCTTACTGGAGTTGGAGGGAATCTTGATGCGCACTCTCTCCACCCTCTGACACTGTCAGAGAGTTCGAGCTACTCGGCTCTAATGCCGAGCACTCATTCACCTGTCAAGCACGTCAGCGCATCCCGGTTTCCATCTCGACCTACAGCTGCTCGCTCACTACGTCACACACCCTATCCGATCGACCCGGACAGCACAAGACGGACTCGGAGTGCCTCCTTCCCTTATGTGTACGAGTGCCAATGGCTTAACGGCACTATACCATGCGGCATAATGGTGACGGGTACAAAGAAAGCGATCGCAAAACATTTGCAAGATGCGCACGCGATTCGCATCAAAGCCAACAGGACGGAGGTGGTCTGTCAGTGGGACAACTGTCAGAAATCGATGCGGAGGGAAAGCATTGCGCGTCATATTCTTGCTGTGCACAATCAGGACAAGGTGCCCTGCCCTAGTTGCGGGTCACGTTTCGCGCGCAAGGACTCATTGCAGAGGCACCAGAGGTCGCAGTGTCTGGTCAACGGAAAGGCATCTAGCGTGGGCAAGGAAACTGTTTGATTCCGCTTGCGATGGATAGACGAAGCGAATTCATTCCACATTCCTTGATCCAGTGCGTAAAGTTGATCTTTGGCATCATTATTTTTGGGTAGTAGGATCTCATTGTTCTCGGTTAGATATGATGTACTGTATTGCGTTCTTGTGGGCTTTTTATCTGAAAGTATTTTCGTGTATGAGTATTGTACATACATACCTTGAGATATATGAATATGTGTTATACAGAATATGTCACTAGGTACATAGGAATACGGTTAGAGCAGTTCCGTTGGTGAAATCCCGCAACAAATGTCCCATTACGGGTTTCTTCCCGGATACCTGACTTTACCCCGCAGTACCTTTATGAGTAGTCCAACTTCTCTCTCTCCGTACTTAAGTTCCTTCTTGCCATTATCCCTCTCTCCTCCATGCATCTGAGTAGAGCGTCTCTTCTCGACGCTCCCTTCTGCGTCCTGGCGTACACGTGAACACCGGAGCAGTCTGCAATGCGACATCAGGCATTGAGAAGCGCTTCCGCCGTCTTGCAGTGTCTTCCCTGGGCACCATACCTTCGTCCACCGGAACTTGCCGCGCCAACCCTATTCTCTCCCGCGAGTGGCCACCGAATAGAGCAGAGTCAGCGATCGCGTCGGCTCCAATCGGCTCCAATCTCGCCCTCGCCCCCGCCCTCCTTGCCTTCAGCCTCGTCTCCTCTCTCACACACCGAGCCGAGACCGGGGGCACTCGAAATCGGGGAGGGGGTGCTGAGGCCACGCTCGTGCTGGCCAAAGTTCTCGAAGATGTCGTGGTAACTCCGCGGACGTGTTGGAGAGGGTCGTACCCGAATTAGACGCGTCGGAGAGTATCGTGTTCCTCTTGACGGAGATCTTCACTCACACCTTGGTTTGGTGCGTCTTCAGCATGCAAAGGATAAGGTGGTTTGGAGTCAGAATCTCCAGAAGAGATACGAGGGAGGTGTACGATACGTCTCGAAGGGCTGCTCACTTTCGTGGGGCTCGTGCTCAGACGTGATTTTTGGGAAGGGCTACTGCTTAGTCCGATGCGCGAAGGGCTCCGGCTCAGCGCACCCACGGCGGGACTGAGGTCCATCGCCATCAAAGCCTCACTAACGTCCTTGCTAGCTACTTGACGAGATGGGATTGATAACCATGGTTGAATATCATGGTCTTCGTCAGCTTGAGGGGTGGATGGCCCGTCCGGAGAGGCCCGGCTAGAGGGAGACGGTTGTGTTGCAGACGATGTGGGAGAGTGTGGGTCACTGGGGGCACCGACCGCAAAGGGAGCAATGAACGGGAATGCTGCTTCATAACACTGCTCGCAAGCACGACTTGGAGCAGGTTTCGGTTTCTGCTTCCTGTGAGCAGGAGACGCATAGCGTCGTTTTGTGTTATGTAGAAAGTCATGGAACCCGTGAGCGTTCTCGGCATCAGACCAGTATTCAAGAATAAGGTACCTTTCCAGAACACGTTGAATAAACCACACGCCCACAAAGCTTGCAGTGGTGTTTCCGTCTCCAAGCACTCTTCCGACTCTCTTCCCAATTTGGTTGTCATCGTCCACAGCTCGTTCTGTCTCCAATCCCTGCTTACCTTCAGCTCCGCTGGTACTTCCCTTTCCGAACCCCCACCCAAAGACATCGCCTAAACTCAGGTCTAAAGCAAGTCCAAATGACCGTCCGCACCTCATGCACGTGTCCGTCCTTGCATCTGGGATCCAGACAGGCGGGAGAAAGTTATCCAACTGTGCACGATGAAGGCGGGAGCAAGGGGGTGTCGTCTCATTTCTCCCTCCTGCTTCTTCCAACTTTGGTTCATAGTCAATATCGTCGTTCTCGCTTGCAAACGCGCGAAGAGCACGCCTGAGATGCACACCAGAAGTACTGGCCGAGAGAGTTAAGTCGGGATTTGACATTGCGAGTGCTTCTAGATGCGCAGCACGTGCATTTCGAATGGATTCTACCCAAGGGCTGAGACTATTGGCATTGGATGGGGATGGCTCTGATGGACGCGTGTTGATTAGCGAGTACATGAAGCAATGATCGTACTTACCATGATGCAAAGCAAAAGAACCCTCCGGGCTTAGCACTTCAATCCTCTCTCCGCCTCCGCCTCCAAGACCCGCACCGCTTGGCCGGTCGACGACCATAACCCCCCATGTGAACAAGACTCATGTAGTAACCTCTGCAACACCGCTTCTCTTCGTCGTTGCTGCGGAGCACGTTTATTGATGACCTCCTTCATGAACGAGAACGCTTATACCCGTTTCTTCGTGTTCGAGCCATAATAGATAATCACTGAGTAACAAGAACTCGAACGGCTTTCGTACCATTCCTTCGCCTTCCCCACATGAACACATGAGCGTACCACGCTTGATAAGCCGCCTCCCCGGCGCCACAAGTGGGGTAAGCATATGTGGCAGGTCGCGAGTATTGCGTTGCAAGGATATCAACGCGAGTGTTTGTGCATGAGCGGCAAGCGACACATTGAGAGAGAAA
>JBBPMO010000307.1:0-31352 GCA_038090315.1 Xanthoconium stramineum | reverse complement strand
GAGATCAAGATACTTACTCTGAGGGAGGTACTCACAAAGAGACGCTGTGTCCTCAAAATAAGGCAATGGTTGGAACAAGCAATGAGGGACTAGGTCACAACTTTAGACGAGTTGCGGATTCGTTAGACTGACGCTGTTATTGCATAGAACAAGAATGAGGAGATGAGCACAGGCTGGGTGGGTATTTAAGTACTACAGATTACCTAAGTGGAAAGCCATAGAACAATGTGGAAGGCAGGGGAAACGTAGTTACCGTAAGAGAGGTAACTAAGGAGTGAGACAGTCCTGTAGAACAAGGCGATACTAAAGGGGAAGTACAAGAGGAGAGGAATAGGACGGAAAGGCAAGTAAGTATTGATTGGTCTCTTGGTAGGAAGGAGCAAAAGAGAAGTAAGGGCGTCATACTACAGAGATGAGGAAAAAGATGTGGGAGAGGAAAGAAATCATAACATTACCCCCTTCGTATATTCGAGCCCCAGGCTCGACACATACCATTTCCTTAGTCGTCATCCTCAAGGGTATTGAGGTCATTGTCATCGGAATAGGTTCCCCCATAAGTATAGCAAGCTCCTGGTTGAGTAAGTGGGTTGACTGGGCAATTATCAACCACATGTCCTGGGGCGTTACATCTTCCGCAGATCCAAAGATTGCAAACCTCATCTGAGTGTCCCCATCGATGACAGAGATCACATTGGGTTGCCAGACAATGATGTGCCGCATGACCGGGCACTGATTCCCTACAGGTAGGACAGGTGTACATGGGGCAGGAGAGCCTGTGGTGACCAAGATCTGAGCAAATGTAACATTGGGTGTTGGGGGAGTCGGGGCAGGAGTTTCGGACAAGGACTCAAGAGGAGGAGGAAGTGATCCATTGTCCTTCAGTGACTTGGATATGGATGACATCGTCATCAGCTACTGAGGAGGGAGTAGGTGAGGCGGGACATGAGGAAATTCGAAGGGCCAGGGGAAGGGCGGCGGGAGAGGGGACCGTTCCAGTTTGTCCACGATAGTGTTGCTGCTCGGCTCTGGTGAGGGAGAGGTAGACCTGTCGGAAGGCTGGGTAAAGGACTTCGCTTGGGAGCTCCTCCAGATATTGGTGGAAGGAATGGGTGTGGAGCAGTTTGAGGATAGGTCCTGGCAAGAGAGAGAGGGTGGTGCGAAGCGGGAGTCCAAATACATCAGGTAGGTCGCTCGGGCAGGCTCGGAAATGCTGGATTTGGGCGAGGGCAACGTGGTGGAGAAGTTGGACAAGGAGTTGACAGGTGAGGTCGGCTTGGTAACTGGGGAGTCCTTCAACGGCGATGAGGATGGCAGGGGAGGCAATGACGAGGGTGTACAGAGCGTGGATTCTAGACGTAGGGAGTAGAGAGAATCAGACCGGTTGAGAGTTGGATGGGGGTGTGTGGGAAGGTTTGTAAGTGGAAGTGGTTGGGAGGTATGGCATTCATATGGTGGGGGGTTGGAGCGTTGGTGAAAATAGTGAAGGATGCAGGTTGAGAGTAGTAAGGCGAAAAGATAGAGAGAGAGAGCCACAACAACTGGTGTTGTGGGGTTTGGAGAAATCGAGTAGGAAACCGGGGTGGCCACAGGCATGCGCAGGGGGATACTCACGAAGAGACGCCTTGTCCTGTGATCCTAGTAGTGGATGGGACAGCTAGGTTCCTTGCAGAAGCAAGAGTGGGTTTTTACGTGGCCGAGGTCAAGGTGATTGCGTCGAAGGTAATCGAGCTGGTATTTAGTGAGGCCCAATTTCCAGGGGATGTCACACCAGCGGATGGGGAGGGCGTTGTCATGTTCTGGGATGAAGGGCATGGTGTCGTGGTTAAGTAGTTGAGCTGGTGGGTCCGTTTATAAGCTCCGAGTATTTCCGGTGTGTGTCTAAGGTTAGATTCCAGTTCCCAGGTGTTTTCCACTGAAGAGTATCCCTTCCATGCGGTCAGGTATCTGCAACGTCCCATGGTGCCACAGTGTGAGATGATTTGCTCTACTTCGTATTCTTCCTTGGTGTCTATCAGACTGGGCGGTGGTTTCAGGAAGTTCGGACCATGTGCTTCAGTTTCCTTGTAGGAAGAGAGAAGGGTGGCATGGAAGACATCATGTATTTTCCAGGTGGATGGTAAGCAGAGATGGTAAGTGAGCGAAGAGAGCACTTGGGATATTTCAAAGGGACCTTGTCGTTTGGGAGCCAGTTTCCTAGAGGGGTAGTGGAGATGGAGGTTTGTTGCTTCTAACCACACCTTGTCTCCAACTTTCCAAGGGGAGAAGTTTCGAGTGTTCTGTTCTTTCATGATTCGTCAGGCTGTTTCATGTGCGGCTAAGGCTTCTTTCCGAGCTTCCTCCAAGGCGGTTAAGCGGGTTTCCAGGGCTGGGAGAAAGGTCTTTCCTAGGGGTGGATACACTCTAGGTTCATATCTGTGTAACAAGGAGAATGGTGAAACTTTAGTGGAGCTGTGTGGAACGGAGTTATGATGAAACTCAGCAGTGGGAAGGAAGTCCGTCCATTTCCGAGGGTTGTTGGCACAGAAGATATGGAGATATGTTTCAATCTCCTGATTGGTTTGTTCTGTCTGTCCATCAGTTTGTGGGTGATATGTGGTGGAGAGTTTGACATCATAATGGAGGAGTCGAGCTAGTTCTCTTGCAAATGTGGAGGCAAACTGGGGGCCTCTGTTGGATATCAGGGAGTCATGGAGGCCAAAGCATTTGAACACGTGGTGAAGAAAATGTTTGGCTACTCCAGCCACATCTATGGTTTTCAAGCAAGGGATGAGAATTACCCCCTTCATAAGGCTGTGGTCAACCATGACCATCAATGAGTCATGTCCGTTGGAGGGGGGTAGATCCGTGATGAGGTCGACAGAGAGTTGTTTGAATGGTAGTGGAGAGGAAGAAGGAATGGGAGCTAGTGGAGGGTGAGTGGGGTGGTGATTGACTTTGTTCTGTTGACATACAGCGCAACCAGATATGAAGGCATTGACAAACGAGGAGAGGCCCAGCCACCAAAAATCTCTTTCTAGTAGGGCCTTAGTCCAAAAGCGTCCTGCATGTCCTGTGGTGAGGGAGTCATGGATGGATCGGACGATGGCTTGTTGTTCATGCGGGGGAATGTACATGCGGTCCTTGAAGTACAAGTGCCCATTGGTCATATGCCAATCGTCCATAGACGAGCAAGGGAACAGGGGGGACCCGGTCTTCAGACCTTCCAGTGCTCTGAGTACGAGGGGATCCGATTCAGTGGAGGATTGAATTTTCCGAGCTAGGGTGAGGTCCAGTGCTTGGATGACGACCGGTTCCGGACATATGGACATTTCTTGGTTGTCCAGGGTGGTGTCTATATGATCTCGTCTGGACAGCGCATCTGCTGGGGCCATCTTGGTTCCAGGAGTGACTTGCCATTGTATGTCGAAATCCTGTAGGAATAATGACCATCTGGCTTGTCGTCTGAATAATTTTCGAGGATCTTTGATATAGGAGAGGTTTTTGTGGTCAGTGATGATGGTGATGGGGTGTGTGGTTCCCTGGAGATACTGACGCCATTCTTCCAATGCTAAGATTACTGCGAGGAGTTCCCAGTCATAGATGTCATAGTTGCACTGAGCAGAGGAGAAGGTGCAGGAGAAGTATGCGCAAGGATGTAAATCTGATTTTTCGTCCACTTGCATAAGTACCACTCCAGCAGCTAACAGGGAGGCATCAGTCATGATGGAGAAGGGACGGGTAACGTCAGGGATTCGGAGGACGGGAGCAGAGAAAAAGATGTGTTTGAGGCATTCAAAGGCTCTCTGTTGGAGTTGGGTCCAGACCCAGGGTTCCCCTTTGCGGGTAAGAAGGTTGAGGGGGGCGACAATGTTGGAGAAATCAGGGATGAATTTCCTGTAAAAGTTGGCGAATCCTGTGAATGACTGAATCCCTTTGACTGAGGTGGGGGGTTTCCATTTCTCTATGGCCTCCAGTTTCTTCTCGTCCATCTTGATTTCTCCTTGGCCAATGATCATGCCTAAGAATTCCATGCAAGGGGCGTTGAACATGCATTTGGATAGTTTGAGTGACAATCCATGTTCTCTGAGTCGTTGGAGTACCCTCCGGGTGCGTTCGTGATGGAGGGCTATGTCATCCTTGGTGTGGATTTCCATATCATCCATGTAAATCTTCAACCACCTTTCCGGGAGCATATCCGCGAAAATATGGTTCATGAAAGCCTGGAAGGTGGGGGGAGCGTTGCAAAATCCAAAGAACATGATGGTGGGTTCGAAGAGTCCCATTGGAGTGATAAAGGCAGCTTTCCATTGATCTTCCTCTTGGATACAAATGTTGTTATATCCCCAACGAATGTCGAATTTAGTGAACAGGGTGGATTCCTTCATATCATCGATGAGTTCAGGGATGAGAGGAAGGGGGTAGGCATTTCGGACAGTGTGGGAGTTTAGGTAGTGATAATCTTGGCATGGGCAAAGGGTTCCATCCTTCTTTGGTACAAAGAAGAAAGGTGAGGCTTGGGGGGATTTCGAGGGTACAATTCGTCCTGTTCTGAGGTGTTCCTCGACAAAGGATTTGCATGTTTCCATTTCCGCTGGGTTGAGAGAATAGACCTTGGCGATCTTTGGAGTGAAGTCCAGATGAAGTTCAATGGCATGGTCATAGAGACGATGAGGGGGAAGTTGATCATGGGTTTTCTCTGAGAATACATTCTCAAAGTCTTTACACCAGTCAGGTATAACCAGTTCAGTCGCTTGGGTGGATTGGGCGATCTGGGTGGAAATGGTGGTCTTATTGATCTGTTCCCCATTTAGCCATGCTTGTCATTTGTCCAATCTGTGGGAGATCTTTCAGTCCGCATCCAGGCCAAGCCACCAGAGGAGATATCGTTGGGGAATGTGATCAGGAGGTGGGGAGGTTGGGGATCTTGGGATGGAGACGGTGTTTGTTAACCAGTCGATCTTGGGGTTCCATTTACACAACCAAGGCATTCCTAAGATTACTTGTTGTCGGCCAAGGCTGAGGACCATGAGGTCGATGTTTTCTTTGGATTGGGAGAAGAGGATGTCTGTGTGGGCCTTCCATCTGATGGTCCCTTTGGCATTTGTGGTTCCGTCCACATTGTATGCTCGAATAGGTTTGGAAAGACGTTGTAGGGGGAAGTTTGCCTTGGACAAGAGGCCGATGTCAATGAAGTTTCCAGTAGCTCCGCAATCAATGAGAGCGGTGGTTTCAATGATTTCTGTCCCAGTAGCCAATTTGATAGGGAGATGAATAGTTCATTCATTCGGCAATGCTACTAGTACATGGGATAGGTCATGGGAAGAAGATGTCAAGACGACTTCCCAAATCAAAAATCCTCGTTGTCTGGAAAGGTGGTGGCTGCAGCAACTTCTTCTCCATCATCCTCATAGCAGATCTTCAAGGTTTGGAGGATGTCTTCGGTGGTCCTTCCTTTAGTGGTGAGATTTTGGATGTAGGCATCAATGGGGGTGATGGGAGCAATGGTGGCAGTGGGGGTTGCAGGGGTGACAGAGGTTTTGGTATTCCTGACTTGTTGAGGGTGGTAATTTCCCTTGGGTTTTCCAGGGGCTTGAGAGGAGCAACATTTGTTAGCGCTGTGTCCCTTTTTGCAGCATCTAAAGCAGATCCCTCTCTGATGCATCGAGCTCAATCAGCAGGAGAGAGCTTTTTCAAGCAGATAGTGTCAATGTCCATGGCATCAGGATCTTTGGTAGAACATGAGTTAGAGGGGAACGAGAAGAGGGGCAAGCCCTTTCCATTTTTGAGGGCTTTGATGCGAGCTTGTTGTTTGTGGAAGTCGATGGCCTTTTCCATCCAAGCCTTGAGGGTGGTGGGAACTTTTTCCATGGAGTAGATCATGGTAGCAATTTGGAGGTCTAGTCCTTCTGCGAAGAGTCTTCATATTGCAGGGGTGTCGCCTGCTTGGGCCTGAGCTATCAAGTATTGGAATTTGGAGAGGTAAGTTTGGAAACCATCATCTTTTCGGGTGGAGACTTGTTTCAGGGTTTCAAGTTCATCCCTAGCTGTCTCATCTGCATGATACGGGTAGAACATGTCAGCAAACGCCTGTTTCACATGGTCGAAGTCTTTGTCCGCAGATTTGACATTTTTGTCTGTGAGGATGCGTAACCAGGTGTCTGCAAAATATTTTCCTCGTTCTTTGCCCATTCTATTGAGCAGGGTTACCAATTTGACATCATCACTGGTGAAGGTGGAGGGATTGACTCGGAAATATGCTTCCATGGCGTTTACCCATCGGATAGCATCTTCAGTTTCTCCAGAGAAGACTTCAGGGAGGGTGTCCCTGACTGTATTGGCGCTGGTGGTAGTGGACATGGGGTTCACTGGGGGTGGGACTGGGTTGGCAGGAGGTTGCGGTGGGAGGACGGTGGTCAAAGGTGTGAAGATCAATGTGGTAGTCGTTGGTACGACTGAAGGCACTGGTTACTAAGGGGGTGACTGGTGGTAATGGGTTGGTTACTGGGATACTGGGCTAGGAACCAGAGGGTGGCAGTGGGGTAGTGCGCTTGGGTGGCGAGGGCAGTGATGCAGGGTTGACTGTGTATTGTCGTCCTAAAACTCTTTTGGAGGATGAGGAGGAGTCCATTGGGGTGCTGGGTCTAGTGGGGGACTGTGTTCGAGGGGTGACTGCAAGGTCCAAGGGGTTCTGGGGTGTTCCGGTTTCTTCTGAGTTGTCAGGAGCTCGGAAAACTTTCTTGGGGCGCTGGGGGAAAATCTTGGGTTGGCTGGGGTGGTCCTGCTCCTAAATAGGAGGGACAAAAAGAGATTCTTGTTCTTTTGTTATGCGAGTCGACAGACTTACGTTGAGGTCAATGATACTTACTCTGAGGGAGGTACTCACGAAGAGACACTGCGTCCTCAAAGAAAGGCTAAGGTTATGAACAAGAGGCGAGGGGACTAAGTCACAATCAGACGGATTGCGGATTCGTAAGACTGACGCTGTTATTGCGTAGAACAAGAATGGAGAGATGAGTACAGGCTGAGTGGGTATTTAAGTACTATGAGTTACCTAAGCAGAAGGTCGTAGAACTCTATGGAAGGTGGGGGAAACATGGTTACCATGAGAGAGGTAACCAGGGAGTGAGACAGTCCTGTAGAACAAAGCAATACTAAAGAGGAAACAGGAGGGGAGAAGAGTAGTCAGGGAAGGCAAGTAAGTATAGGTCGGTCTCTTGGTAAGAGGGAGCGAAAGAGAAGTAAGGGCATCGTACTACTGAGAGGAGGAAAAAGACGTGGAAAAGGAAAGAAATTGTAACAAGTATTGGCCACCTGAATCGCCTCAGTTACAACCTACTCCCTGAGTTGTCGTCTTATCTGTGGAGCTTGTGATAAATGTGAATGCAGACAGGAGTCGGGGCCTGGTTTTGGATAGTGGCATAAGTGCTTACAGGCCCACTTCAGACCTTGTGTCAGACAACGCACACAAGGCTATACACAGGAAATTGTGACTCACCGCCAATCCCAGCCATGGACACCAGAAAGGATAGATAAGTCTCATTGTGTGCCTCAAGACCAATTAGATGACTGGGCAATTTTTGAGACAATGTCAGCAAATGTGGAGCAAAATGAACTTCTTCAGCTCAAATGTATCTCTCCAGACTGGATAGTATGCCTCCCTTGATAACCTGGCCAATGACCCCGGCTCCATCTGCCGCTTCATGCCAATCATGTCAGGGCTCAGCACCACCATTCCTGCCATTGCCATCACTGTGCCGCCATCCATGGACACCCATCATGACTGATGGTACAATTTCTTCTGTCCTGCAACCTTGATTTCCGTGCTCTGCAGGATGCTCGGTATGTCTTTCTTTCCTTGCTTTCTCCCTGCGCGCACAATGACCCCTGACTTGGCATGGCTGACTCATAGAGAATATGGATGTGGCGAAATCCAGTATGGCGCAAATGGCCATTCTGGTTTGTGTTACGTGTGCCTGGCCCTCTCTTTTTTCACATCACAGACGCTCTCTTTACCCGCTCAGTGGGATTCGCTGCAAAAATGTTGGGTGTGACATTGTCGGGAAAGGATCATGATGTACGTCCTTTTGAAATACTCTTGACTCGTTAACATTGTCAGGTTGTGCATCATGATTGTTAGGTCCTTTAGAAGCCTGGTGTGTTCACTGCATCATCAAATCCCAACGTGTCAATCACTCTTTTTTGTAGTTCAATGATCAACCCCTGGAGGGGAGGCTCGATTCAGTGCACACTTTGACGCACATGAAGACTTATATGAATCGCCCAGCGGGAAATATGTACTGACTCTATGTTACGATGTACATCTGTAAAATTATGGCGTCGTTCAATTTCCACCATGACCCTTCCCTGGAAATTCCATTGGTGAGCGGGAATGCCTTCAGTGGAGTTGTGATTCCTAATTATCAATGTACCGATTCATTTCTAGGCCCAATTACTGGTCTCGAACATTCTTCACGCCACATCTGAGAGATTGGGGTGAACATCAATCACTTTGGGGGGTTTTTGCGGGATGCGACGTGACTATCCCATATCCAACAGGCGGTGACTTTGTTTGGGTTCCGTCGGAACCAGACATGGTACCGAGCAAGACAAGATCTTGGACAAGTCTCAAACTTGTTTCTCCGCCCCGCACTACATCCCCAAGGCTATTTGCTCGTTACAGTCTGGTGTAAGGCATGACGCCAGGCTAACCATTACGAGGCAGTTGAAGCACCACCATTCCTCAAACAGTCTGAAATACGTTGTTGGGTATCTCCATTGGGATACAACTGATGATAATGGACGCTACTAGATATCATTGTATAGGTAAACTTGTTCCTCTGCCCCGCACTACATCCCCAAAGCTATTTGCTCGTTACAGTCTGGTGTAAGGCACGACGCCAGGCTAACCATTATGAGGCAGTCGAAGCACCCATCGTTCCTCAAACAGCCCGAAATACGTTGTTAGGTATCTACATGGGGATACAACTGATGATAATGGACACCACTAGATATCACTGTATGGGCGCCCTCGAATCCCCTTTGTTTCATTGTTTTGTGACGGGGACTCGGAAGTAAGATGAGCGCACACTGAGTGGCTGAGGCAGTGCCACCGCACAAGCAGCTTGAACGTATAAAGGTGAGGCCCATCTACATCATTTAAACCAGAAACCTATATCTCATACAGCTTCCTGACTATCCCGATATGAGTGGTCCTGAACCCGGACAATACCTGATCCAACTCAATCAAGATGGTGCACCATCCAAGCCTGTTGGCATTGATGGTGGTGCAGCGTCCGTCGTCGTGTCTGGCCGCAACAATGTTGTAAGTATCTAGACTCCATTCAGCGCCAATTACGCTTGTGTCATCTATCCAATTCCTGGAGCTTGCCCTCCCTTTCTTAAATGGTGGAGTCATGTGCTGATCGGGTTCTTGTACTTTTAGTTCACTGTCAAGAAGTCGGAGGATGGAACGTATACCTTGGTCTTGGAACTGGATGAAGCTCAGTACATCAAAACTGATGGTGAGAATGAGAATGTGGTCGGAGATATCAACCCACCTCCGAGTGCATGGAACATTTTCGAAGGTGAAGGCGGGGGTTCCGTGTTAGTGACTTCTGCCCTTGGTGGTAGTGTATTATCACTATTGCTGACGTCCAATGTGAAACACCCTAGGATCTCGCGGGCACCCGGTCTGATTGGGGTGGCCTTATGCTGGGCTGTAGAAGATGTCAGGCCCGGGCAGCATGTACGGAAAATCTCTCAATGCAGAATATGCAGAATTATTGATGCTCACCGCGTTCAACATGCAATAGGTCATTATCAAGGGATTCCCGGTTATTCCGAACGTGAAGCTGCCAGAGTGGAAATTCCTCCGCTGGACTGATACGGAGTAGAGCATTGCCCAGAATTCGCAACAAGAGATCTTTTACCGTTCGTTGTACGAGTTTGAGAAGGACAGAGCAAGTTCAGTTAACATGTATTGCGTTGAATTTTACTTCGTAATAAACGATGGTTTTGTGAGGTGAATGACTTGCTCCTCATCCCGCTAAGGCACCCCTCAAGATCAATTCCTTAAACCCTTCAGACGGCAATGGGTACCCCACATCGTCAACCAATTCCTCGTTCTTCCATCACAACCCTGCCTGCAATTCGTGTCTGAGTCAGTTCCAGCTACTCCCGCGAGTTTAAGGCCTTTCCTTGTGATGCCAACCTCAGTGAGCGTCCACAGACAATGAGCGCATGTTTTGGTAGAGGGATCATACGAACTTTCAGGATGGTCCAGCTAGTATGATGTCGAGTTCTTTGGCCCTTGCTTCAGCCGCGTTGAGCGGCAGCAGTGATGTAAACACACATGCTTGGTAACATCGCACGTCTACCCACTGTCAACTAATGAAATCTGATTCTATCGCACTGATTGTATAGCGCCATCAATGGGAGTTACTAACCTGTCAACGCAAAATCTCCGCTAGGATGTCGATGCGATATCAGAGCTAACACTAAATACAGCAAGTAGTGCTCACTTTGTTTGGAATGCCACCTCAACGACAGCTGGAGTTACATTGAACAGTATCCCTGCAGACTTGTCAATATGAAATCCTCCTCACTTCCTCCCCTTTCATCAAGAATCTTCTCGAGTTTCGTTTTCGAACGAAACCCCACACGAGGGGCAGGCACGCGATTAAGTTGTGGTCACTGGCACGACTCTTTTCGTTGTGATGATAGGTGATTTTGAGAGCACTCCGTCGAGACCGACTCCTAAGGCGTCCAATCCTACATCAAGGACGAGAGTTGGAGATTGGAGCATACAGGCTGAGTTGGTGGGATAATACAATTTGAGATGTACTGGACAAGCAATGTTATCCCGAGCGCATAGACAACTTCAACTTTTCGATTCATGTAGTGTGCGTGGAGCTTGGGCCACTGGAACTAAAGACGAGTTACGTGGGTTCGCATGTCATGGTGGGGCGATGGCGGGAAGAGTATGCAAGGCAACATACAAGGCTCCAGTGCGCAAACATGAGAGCAGAAGGGAGTCATCTGCGTCCGCCGAGAGGAAATCAAATGTGGCTGTGTACAAAGGGGCCGAGGACCAGCTCTATTCTGCCTCGCAAGATTCCGTTTACCATTAGTCCAGTTGTTTGGATAGAGCCGAGCAGGAAACGTTCTACGGACTCACCCGTAGAAGCGGAGTGGTTTGATACTCTTCTTTGCTTCCAAGCTACCCCGATTGATTGTGGAATTCTGTGGTGAATTTCAAGTTAGAGGCCCCGGCCCCATTTAAATGGAAGGAAAAACATACGGAGCGATATGATGAAAGAAGGAAAAGATGAGAGGGACGTACTACGAGTAACGTTTCGACCTGTCTTCCACGAACTCATGCCCGTGAACTACTTGAACCTCGCCCACCCCTCCACCATGATCTGCATTTTCCTCCCCGACCCTATCGTCACCCTGAACTTCAAATGCATCTCTTCAGACTAGCTGGTACGCCTCCCTCGATAACTTGGCCAATGACCTCAGCTCCGTCCGCCCTTCAAGCCAATGCTCATCACCACCATTCCCGCCATTGCCATCACAGCGCTGCCATCCACGCACACCCATCATGGATGGGAATACAACTTCTTCTGTCTTGCAACCTTGATTGCTGTGCTCAGCGGGACACTTGGGTACGTCTCGCTTTCCTTGCTTTCTCACTGCGCGCACAACAACCTCCGACCGGCCATGGTCGATTCTCACAGTGAATATGAATGTGGTGAAAACCGGTATGGCGCAAACAGCCATTCTGGCTCGTGTTACGTGTGTGCTAGGCCTCCCCTTTTTGCACATCACAGACACTCTCTTTACTCGCTCGGTGGGGTTCGCTGCAAAAACGTTGGGTGTGACACCGTCGGGAAAGGATTGTGACGTACATCCCTTTGAAGCTCTCTCACCTCACTACACATTCCATAATTCGTGCAAAAGGTCAAGATATGCACATCAAATCGCAAATCGACAGATATGAGGAAAAAACCAGGCGCTGGCATGCACTAATTGACCATGACCCACACCCAGGTTCCGCCCTGTCCTGAGTAACGATGCAGGGCCTGGGGCGGGAGGTGAGTTTTATCGCACCATCGGTTGCCCTTTTGATATGTCCCTGCTGTAGCAGAGGTATATGATTGGCATTCCAAAAAGTTGGAATCTGTTGGGACGATCGTGCGCATCCCCAGAGTTTTCAATATTCTTGCAAGTGTGAGTCAGTGGAAGTTGGCGTAGTTACACGACGACTCAACGCCGCGCCAAACTCATTCCAGCGTCAATCATCACCGGAGGAGCCATCCAGTCGCGTGCCACCGACTATGTCAGGGAGTGAAGAGTTGACCTCGCTAACTAGTTAAGCGCTTGGGCATACTAGGAGCGTACCGTTCCAAAGAACAATATGATTCAACTGTGAGCATACACTCAGCATTCTGTATGTACTGCAGGACGCCTGATCAACGAAGCTTATAAAACGTATCCTTAGACCGTGCCCTCTAGATGTGGAGAGGAAGCATTCAGATTCGGTGTTGGCATCGGATGATTCGACCGCCATGTCTTGCCCGATTCTTTCGTGTGCACCTAACCAGATCAAGTTAAAAACTGGCGTGCACGGCTCCCCTGCGCATCAGTTGGAAGTCCGGTGATTGGCATTATTAGATGTTCAGGTTGGAAGCCTAATGCACTGAAGATAAATCCCGATCTGGTGGATTTGTTGCACATTCTCAAAAATTTGGATTCTCGCCCATTGATCCGTGGCATTGGGTTGGCGGATGCCAGTGACAAGTATACTCCTCGAGTGCAATTCGTGCGTTTTCGAGGACTGATCGATGATCGTTAGTCTAGCAAATGTTCGTGTAACATGTCCATGCAGAGCGCCAAGGACGGGCCGAACAAGCACATCATCTGGGTTCTCATGTCACTACAATACGATCCATGGCATTTGCCTCTCAAAGTTGCTCATCACATCATACATCTCGGTTTAGCGTACATGTCAACTGATCCTCGTCTCCTTGTCTGAAACACCTACAATGAACGGTTACAACGATCTCCTTGCTCGATCGCGCTGGGCCTGGAAACTACTCAGTAACCCAAGGAAGTGATATGCCACTTAGGCACCTCCACCCCTGGATAAACTGGGAAGCCTTTGACAATGACCTCTGACTTAAATGGGGGTGAGTATCGATAAACCTGTATCAATAGACTCTCCGTACCCTTCCGGGCTCGAGACCTTTGAGGGCCCAGCTTAGGGTCGCCCCAACGCGACCAGCGGTCGGCTGCGTGATCCTGGTAGTTCAGGTTTGAGGTTAGTGATAACATACTCCAGTACAAGGCAGACAGCTGCTGACGTGTATGTTCCGTCTTTATCTTCCGAAATGTTCCAGATGCCCGCAGTGGGCTCGAGGTCTCCAACCACAGGGCCCTTGTTATCTACAATGTACCGAGGGAGTCTGCTTCCTCCCACGTATAGAACGTAAGTGTCGTCCGGTAACTTGGTGACGATAAACTGCAAGAGGGCAAGGAACTGATCAGCGCAACATTCCACTACAACAAAGGAAATGTGAAGTTGTGGAGGTGGTCGGAAAGCATGAGCTGAAGGTAATAACAGACGTACGACATTGTCCTTGCCACCTGTGACGACAGGCACTTTCTCGTGCCCACCGTTTTCGTCAATGCCGACGAATGGCGTATCAATTTCGATGGATCGGATCCGATATTTCCCGCTTTCAATACCCATTGCTTTCTGGTCAGTTGTATGGCTGTAGGGGACTGAGATATGTGATTATGGGTGAAGATGATGTAGATGGGCCTCACCTTTATATGTTCGTCTGTCTGTGCTGCGGCACAGCCTCGGTGAGTTATTCGACGAATGGAGCAACCCCTAACCTCCCCGTGCCCGTCATGAGACGAAAAGTAAAGTTCGAGGGAGTTCATCTGATATCTAGCTCCGCGGAACAATCGACTCAACTAACCTCGCAATGGTTAGTCTTGTTTCGCCAGCCGTAATTCATAGCCAACGGCGGAGATAGGACGACGCAACGCACGTTTGGTGAAACTCCATCTATGGAATAGTCGCATCACGTCGGATAACATCTTCGAGCGGTGATTACAGGAACTGCAACGTTCTAGCTCGGACCATGGGACCATGTGCCTCGGGGAAAGCGATAATCGATAGGCACGAGATCCAGTGATGTATGGGAGCACAACCTGAGTTTTCAGCGCTGTCAGCGTTGAACATTTGGGCGTAAGTAAACACCCACAATGCGTAAGGTTCCATCCCAAACCTACGAGCTCTCGTTGGGGTACGTAATTTGGCCCGAAGATGAGTAATCAACGGGAATTACATAGTACTTACTGGTAACTCATCAATCGGATCTTCAGGAAAGGGTTCTGACGGAAATTAAACGACAGCAAGTTCTGGAAGAATCATTGAAACTTGTGCTGCGGAGTAGACATGCGAATCACAATCGTGCAGTTCACCGACCGGTAAGGGCGAGCATCTGACACAATTCTTTTTTATCTGCGACGAGTATTCAATATTGTCCACTTCTCTCTTCATATCTCTGCTTGCCATCATGTGCGTGACGATTTCATGCGGTTCTATCATGTGTGGAGTATCCCATATTTAGTTCTTTGCTCTTCGGGTGACCTCGCACAATTGACTCCCGACCCGGTACCAAGTTCTTCGCCCTTCCCCTGGGTTCGTACTGAATGATATAGTGATGTGATTCACAAACCAAGATTTGAAGGTTTCGAGCATCCACGAAGTGTCTTGAAGGTGCTGGTGAACGGTATTCATCCGGGCGCGAACTAGGCCGGTGAAGAAGCCTATCAGCCTTTCGTCTACCATTGCCCTCGATAACAGCGTATGGTCGCTACCTTGTATTTTGTGTAGTTTCACAAAATAATTGACTGCCCCGTAATAGTTGGCCACGTTTTGCGTCTCGCGCCCGGCAGCAACGTATAGCCGGACACGGAGATGAGATCTTTACATAGTTCCGACCATGGGACAATGTGCCTGGGGTAAAGCGATAATCAGTTTGATAATCTACAGGGGCAGGGTCGAAAGGAATATGCCTCCTGTCGCTGTATGTGAAAAGGATCAGTTATTTACGGTTCGGCGCTGTTAGCGTTAAACACGCGGGCACAAATAAAATACGTTCCTTGGCTGAGGTTCCATTCCGAACTTCGCGTCCGAATTACAAAAAAAGGGCAGTACCAGGTCCAAATAGAAAAGGTGCGCACAAGACTGATTGGCTCGTTGAAGATGCTCCGAAGATTTATCCAAAGACACGTAATCTAGTTTGGTAATGTGTAGGGCGTGGCCGCTCCGGCATTATCAATCGCCGATAACTTTCGCTACTCACATCAAAGGATCTTGATGGGAATCGGATGACACCAGGTCCCTATTGGGTGACTCGCACGAGGCAGCAGCGTGTTTCACATGAAGGCGGGAATCTGCTGTGGTGTTCTGAAGGTGCAATTTTGAATGGCTATCGATTCGCGAGTCGAGGAAGGTTAGGAGCGCCCCGAACGCTGGTGGAAAAAGAAGTACACTACATCTCAGCCCTCGCACGTGCCTCATACCTCAATCCTAGGTATAAGGTAGTGCTCAGGATTATGCTTTCTAGGTTCAAATCCAAAGTAAGAATTATGGCCGACTTCGACGCAATTGATAGCATACATCTTGCCAAGTACACGCGTCTGGTGAGGCGATATTCCAGTTTTCATGACGAATGGTGAGGAGAGTCCCGGTGACAATGATGTTTCTCATATTTACTGAAGCAAATTTCACCATCTGGCATTAGACTGAAGGCACGGTTGGACCTCAAGAACCTGAATCGTGTTCGTGCTCAGGGTGGGCGATGCTGACCCTCGAGGACGGTAGTAGATGACCAATCGAGAAGCCCTGGGAAGAAATTGTGCATCGAAGTTGTATCACGAAACACACGTCGGCGAGGTCGCGACCTTGAACGCTCATCAACCCAACAGTTCGCCCTCTAAGCAAAGTCTGGAATGTATATTCTCCGTTACAATGACGCCAGAAAGAATACAGAAGGACGTCTGCAAGGCTAATAATATGACCACGCACCTCCAACCAGTGTGTCAGGGGATATGAAAAAAAGGGACAACCAGGTCGGTGAGATGAAAACATAGGTACTGTCTTGAGCCTACTCCCTGAATCAACTCACCGTCGTTCTTCCGCACACCTCGCCCCGTTTTTGCGCTTGTCCATTCTCGCACGGAGGTCATCCTTGTGCCATTATTCCTCCCAGTCTCTGTCAGACTCAATGTTCACGTCAAAGCAGTGTCGGAGCTAGGCTCGAGACGTCCAAGAGTTCTACCTTTTTGTCGCTCCATACCCATCAGCCATATCGATGCAACAACTCCAAACATTGTGTCGAACGGCACACGCTTGAGCAGGTGCATAATGTCAATACGGCTGAACCTCTTCCAGGATTCAAGAGAGTTCGCTTCATTGGATAGGTTGAGGTACTAGAAAACGTGCCATTTCAGAATACGACTACCGAGGTCATGCAGATCTACCTGCACCTGAATCCAGAATAGGACAACGGTCGGCATTGGAGTGGATCCGAAGGTTGACATACGAAACTAAGCAAAGACCGAACATTTACTTCCTGCGTAATGCGTGCCATACCTCTTGTATCTTTGACATGACACCTTGGTTAAAGAAATCGCAGTTTCTGGACATCTCTTTCGTCATCCCAGACGGCGAACGAGGGAAATCGCGTAGTTCACTAACCGTTTCCACCCTTGGGCTTTTCTTTTTCTTTTTGACGAAGTACAATCACACAGGAAACACACAACCTGGAACGCACTACAGGCTCAGACGGGTCATGATAAACGATTGTTGGCCTTAAAGTCAGCGCTGGGGACTAATTGGTGCCAGCCCCGTAAAGGTTGCAGTCGGTCAATCGAACAGTATTCGGCCAATGACGATAGAAGTGTTCTTGTGCCTCGGGTCCAGCGCTTGATTTGAGAAGGAAACCAGGTCCGCAGGTGTGAATGATCACAGTATTCATGAATTTCGCGTGTCCGACAGGGTCTTGCCGTCTATCGTCAGCTATTCCCTTGGTTTTTTTTGTTCCTTTCAGCCTGTCAATGAAGACCTGTTGTTTACGCAGTTCATATGTGCGGCTGCGAAAACGTTGAAGGAATTATCGCCAGAGGGGGACAACAAACCGACCCACGCACGCACCAAGCTCGAAGCCCTTGGGTGCGACTAGCGACTGACTTGGTCTGGATGACCATCAATCACGTTCACGCCAGCAAAATAGAAGACAGCAGACAACTCGCTGCACATGCAAGATGGACAGATATTTGCTTATGTCTTGTATTTGCTTATCACTCTCCGAGTCGTCTCATATGCCACCAAAAATTTCATTCCTCGACAACAGACGTAAGTTCTGCCTATTACATGCCGATGCGGGACACATCAATCGACCACGACCCACATCCGGATTTCCCGCTCGTGTTTGACAACACGGTCTGGCTTGAAGGTCAGAAGATTCATGACCTGACTGCCAGTGAAACCCAACAGGGGGCCGCATGTCGATCGTGGGCAATTGGTGGGATACATCATGATTGTGCCGGACCGCCGTGTGCCATATGCTTACTGTATAAGACATGGATGAGGGAGCTGAGCCTATCCAAGAGGCACTCGGTGTAGATACGACAAACTCGGCAACGCTATCCAAACGAGGTTGAGAGGGTACTGTGGAATCGTCAAGATTGAGTATGTAATGTGTAACTGGGCTTCCGGCGTACCCGAGGGACTCTAAAATTATTTGTAGAGAGTGAGCCAACCATAGCAACAAGCCAGCTGCTGGGACTCTGTGCAAAAAAGAAGGCTGTATGGGGGTATCTTACTTATGCCTGCTTGCCCAAGGATGCAAGCACCCTCATATGCAGATGGGCACCAATCCAAGAGTCCCTGAACGTTGTTGTATTGGAACCGCAGACTATGGAGCCCGTTGATAATCCGGAAACTCTGCCAGCCTCCAGACTAACTACAATCGGAACAGTTAGGTAAACGGCAACAAAGATAACAGTTGTCACGACACTCCACTGGTAAACGGGCCACGATACTGACTTACCATGAAGAACTAGGTACCCTTCAATCACTGCCTAGAGGACGGGACTACATATTCGTGCTGTAGCCCTGAGTCTGGATTGAGCTGTACGATATCTTCAAGTTGGATGTATCCTTGAATTGCGCGTCAAAATGAACTCACTGGGTAGCCCAACAACCACATAGAAGCAGGGCTCGGACGTCCAGAACGAAGTGACAGACTGCATGCAAGGGCGGAAACGAGGAGTATCACGTTTCAGGCCCAGAAGGGAGGAACGAAAGGGGGGATGGAGAGTTTTATCGAGCATTGCGTCCGTCTTTAATATGTCCCGGTGCACTGGTGCACATGACCGTCATTGCCCCGGGTGCACATATGCCAGCCCTTTGCCACGTCACCTTGGTGTTGAGCAAACTCATGTCGATCGTTGGGGTTGACCAAATTTGGAACATTGTCTTCCGGTGTCGATCATCACCCGATTGAGCGACCTTTACGGTTCAGTGGTGCGTAGTGTCAAATGCATCCCAAGGTGACAAGGTTCGTGCTTGTCATGGTCAACTAGGATTATGATAAACTCTCCTTACTCGTACATGATTCAGAAACATATCATTAAGATTCTAACAAAACACAAAACATAGTATCCCTCCATCGAACACGATCCACACTGTCCCAAGCCCAACCATCAGATTCGATGACACACGAATCGGACCAGAGACCCGAATGCCCCATGCTGACCATGGACTGCGAGCCATTCGCTGCTCCGAGTTTATGCCTAAATTGCTGCCCATGCCACGGTGCCACTTTCGACGCTGTTAGCGATGGCAGTCAAGAACGACACCACGGCCTTATTGACCCAGTGGTGGGGCAAAAGGATGGCGAAACCATGTTACTAAGCGTAACTGAACTCCCCTTCGACATCCTTTCCAATTATGATAGTAGAGACGATCAGTCAACATGGAGCGAACTACACAACATATAGAAACTTACCAAGAACACAGGGTAGAGTATAAGCCAGCATCGGCGGAATGCTCTTCAGGTTCTGGAATAGGTGCCGAGGCGATGAGAGCGGTCAGTGGTAGGTCAGTGGCCAAGTTATAAAGAGAAAAACAGCATGAGCGCAGTTCAACAACCACAGCGCTCGCAAATACGCCAAGAAACCGACTCACGCATCGCCAAGTAAAGCCGCTCCCAACGTGAACTCCGGCGATGGATATGACGGTTCCAGGTGCTGAGGAGGCATTCAGATGGAGACAACCGCGCGGTCGCGCGGACAAGCCCAACATCCACATGGGAGCAGGGGATGTCCAAGAGCGATGCAACGGGGACGAAGCGCATTCAAAGAGGAATGGGGTAGGCGGAGAGATACTCAGTCGAAGTGGGAGAGAGACGTGGGGGGTGGGTTTCATTGGGCAGCATCCCCACAGAAGCCCGTGCGGAGGATCGGCCTTTACCATGGGGTCGATCAGTGCGGTATCTTAGGGTTGATCCGTAAACGTCATTGGGGTTCACAAAATTTGGCTCCGGTGTCGATCCACACCCGATCGATCGGGAATGTCAAACGCTGCACGATACCTGATTGAGATCCAGCACATCCCTCAGTGGTGGCTACTAGATCTTCAATCGGAATTAGCACAGAATGTCCTCTTTTTATTGACACCAAGTGCGAGGCTGCAGAAACGTCAAAAGTATTCATCGCAGGAACAGGACCACACTCTTACATGACTCTGGGCTTGACACGGGATGCAGGATATCATACTCAACTGGTACGTGGATATACGATACATGTCCCATAGTCGATTCAGAGAAACGGACATGGCTGCTGGTGATATCTAACCGTTCACCGCTCTGAGGACTACATGACAAGAATGCCTAAATTAACATTATGGAACGAGACGCTCATCGCAGACGCTCACCAAAACACCTCAAGCAACGGAATCGAGTTTCTTGAATTGTTGCCGTCACTTGCACCGCTACTAGCCTCAGTCGCTTTAGATACAACCTGCGCCGAGAGCCATCAGCTATTTTTTCTCTGGTCACGCTTGATTTAGGCGAGTCGCGACGCTGTCTCTCAATCACCGCCTGGTCATCTTGAAGGACTCGGCAACTACACAAGCCAGTCACTGGCTGTGCTTGCTGCAATTGAAAAGCCGGAAACCTATGCAATTTCTTCGACATTGAGAATATGACTCAAACATGTTACTCACTATGCTCAGTGGCAACTAAGGACTCCTGACGTTGCTAGAAGCGATCACAGTTACATTGGGAATGGGGTACTTCGAGGGCCTGGAGCGGCCTAGGTAGGCACTCCGTGAGTATATGGGCCAGGTTCATGATGGCGATCTGGAAGCGACTTTGGAAATGGCCATGTAGGTCCTACAGCCGAGGGAAAAGGACGGCGGAACCCTCCATTGATAGCGTAGGAACAGTTGGGCATACGAGTAGCGAGGAAGGAGTCTTGATAGTCGATCAGATTCCTAAATGTCATGTACAGACAATCAGTCAACATACAACGAACCACACGCGGAATGGAGACTTACCAGAACGTTGGGTAGCGCGCAAAACCGAATCATCAGAATGCTTAGCTGGTCTAGATGCCGAGAGGATGGCATCGTTCGCCAGCCAAATTATGAGAGATACAAAGAGACATCAGCAAGCATTGTTCGAGTTATAATTAGAGTCAGATCTCGCACATAGAAACCAACTTACAGCATCGCATGAACTAGGCATCCTCAGGAAGGTTGACAACTCGCGTCCTGATCATGTTGAGCTGCACGCTGCCTTATGGCTCGGTTTGCGGCTCGTCATCGCATACGGAAAATGACTGTGAGGTCGCGCGGACAAGCCCAACATCCACATCGAAGCAGAGCGCGGACGCCCAAGAGCAACGCAATAGAGACGGACTGCATTCAGAGATGAACGAGGTGGGGTCGGCGGTGAGAGATTCAGTCGAAGCGGGAGAACGAAGATGGCCAACGAGCGACGATGTGGAAGAGAGCGACGAGTTTCATCGAGCCCTGTGCACCCCTTTTATGTGTCCCCGGTGAGTCCGTGCGCGCGGGATTGACATTCCAAGTGTCCTTGCGATGCTTAGGTTGGAATGCAGCTGGGGTGCATGCCAATCCTGCGCATCCCTGAAAGTTGGCGTTCTCACCCATTGGCTCGTAGCAACAATTCGTGCATTTTGAAGACTAATCGTTAGGTCAAAGAGTGTTTGTGCAGAATGTTTGGATGAGGTCATTGGTAACATGTAACTCCGACTCCGCACCGATTTCTTCCGAGCCTTGAAGTCCATCATGATCATGATCGATGATCACCGAACATAGTCCCATCTTTGGCATGATCGGCGACCTATTCAGGTTTGGAGGTGGCGGCATTCACAAAGACTCTACTGACTCTTCCGCTTAATCAGGTGCGTGATATCAAGTATGTACTACTTATGATTGAACAGACTGCGAGTCGGATAGATCACTTCCAGTGCATGGAGCTCAAGATTCCACACAGACGGACTGAGAAAGTCAAGTAAAACGCCAAGCACACCATAAAAATAACGTACAGACGCACGGTATAACTGAAACTCCAAACGATGGTCAACGCGTTGGAGTGGATTCGGAACTTGGTACACGCAAACAAAGCAAGGAACGAGCATCTATTTTCTACATAGTGTGTCCCATACCCCTCTTGCTCTCAACGTGACGTTTTGGTGAAAGGAATGACGGTTTCTGGTCGCTTCGTTCGCCATCTCGGGGGCAGGGTTGGGCGAACGACGCTCTTTGATCGCTTTGATCGTCGTCTCAGATGGCGGGGTTGAAGCTTGCGTGGTATGTTCATCGTCTGTAGCCTTGGGGTTTTCTTTTTTAACGAAGTACCACCACGCAGGAAGTGGCCGCACGGTGTTCCGCGTACCGTTTGAACGTAACTCCGTCTGCTCCGTAGAACATATTTGTGAACCGACCAATCCTGCCACGAACATGGTATCGAATAACTCCCCATTGTCATCGAGCTTGACATCGACATATGTATACCCGCATGGAATGTCGGTGCTATCGATTCTGGGGTAGGGGAATCCATCGAGCGTGAGGTAAGGCTTGCTTTCTGTGTGAATGTACGTTGAAGCGACCTCCTTTGCGCCCAGCTTTCGAAGATCAAAATCGCCTGATCTCTCGATCCCTCCGAGCTTTCGATCAGATAACTTGTTACCCTGCCACCGGCCCTGCTCGTCGAATACACAGAATGCGGTAATCCACCCAGAGAGCCACCGTGGTCCACTTCCGCTTCCAGTCCGATGAGCAACCTTACTCCAAAAACTAAGGTTCTCGCGACCATTTGGATTGTCGTAAGCGGCGACAAAGCGAGCCATGACGGGTCGAAGGAGGTGGTACCATATATTTGTCTGGACGCCGTACTTCTTCAGCCCTTCCAGACGACGCAGGATATCCTCCCAATCACTCTTCTGCCCCTCCAGCGTTACTCTCGGGATCCCACACTTCAGACAAAACTTGTACGAGAAATACTCTTTCATCGCCCCCATCATCACTATTGCTGATATCGACCTATCGGTCAGGGTTGTCGTGGTGAAATTTGGCATGATCCATTCCTTCAGCGACGTGTCGATGATGTGTTCTTGCATCAGTTCCGTCATCTGACGGGCCATGTATGCAGGGTCCATGCTGTGGCGGTTCCCTAAGGCTGCGATGACAAGCTCTCGCTTCCCTTGATGGGCCACGAAAGTGCTGCGAAGTGCTTCCGCGTTGCCGTTGACGAGGAAGCAGAATTGCGTCAGGATGGCGATCCATACATCGTCAGGACGGATGACAAGCGCGCGATGTCTGTTGTACACTTCGAGCACCGTGTGAACGAATCCGTTTCCTTGTGGGATGATGTCTCGCATTGCAGAGGAATCTTTCTGGAAGGAAGTATGAAGAAGTTCTAAGCATATCATATTCTGCTGTGGTGCAACTGCATGTAGTAGAGCGAGAGGTGAATCTTCTGAGGTTGCTTTTAGTCCATCATGATCCGTTGCGAATGCTTCAGCAGCATGTGATGCTGGATAGAATGATATGTAGGTGACTGGAGACGACTTCTGTGACGGTTAGCATCACTGTCCAATGCATACAAACGCTACTTACTTACCGCTGGTTGGGTTTTGGGTACGATGTCCATTGAACACACGTGGTGGTGTTGACAAACAATGGCGATCGACAGAAGAAGTTTGCTTACCAATCAGGGCCGTTTGGGTAAACCGTCGTGTCGTCCTAAGGCTGGCTAGTTTAAGTGGCGCTTTCACCTCGCACTCAGCACGTTCTGGAATGCGCATATTATGCCATGAATGATAACTGAAAAAGGGTTCAGAGTTAGTCCTGTCAATCTACAAATCCGTCACTCGCCCTGCACACCTTGTTGAATTCTCTGGATCGTCTTCCTTGGTCGTTTTCCGACAGTTGGTTCCATCGTCGCGACGGTCTTTTCTTCGAAGGTCCTTAAGCTTCTCGTCTGTCTGGAGTGTCACACTACACGAGCATTCCAGCATCCCCAATTCCAAATGCTTATTCCAATCCAACATTCTTGATCCTACACCACCTGGCTTACCGTTTGCTCCACTTCCACACCGACCTTTCCTCGCATCAATAGACGCCACCTCGGCCCTCTGGACACAATTTGGTATGTTTAACTCGCCTCGCCTTCTCCAGCCACGCGCACACGCCCCGACAAGGTCAATCCACCGCAGAATACTTGAGTTACGAAGGGCTCAGAGAGGCTTCATAGCGCGTCTTCTTGTGAAAGCGAATCAATTCCCAGGTGTCTGGCAGTGCGTCGTGATCTTCTGGGAAAGGTGTATCTCTACTGTAAACTGCTGTCAGTTCAATATAGCTGAAAAAAACTCAAGCATCACTTTAACCTCGGAGGTAAGCTATAGCTATACTCCCTTGCTTCCTACTATACTGATATATCGATAGTATTCACTCCTTATGTCTGGATCGTGTCCTTTCACACTCTAGGAACACATTCGTGGGTTCGGAAGGCTCTAGAAATTGCGTAAGGCAAACAAACAGGTAACCTGGCTGTGTTCGTATTGTGTTCTTCCGCATTCCCTATCCTTACCTACAGACTACATCTGGGGCGTCGTCAACATAGTACCAGGAATAAACTCTCACCTTTGTGTCTTCACTATCATCCATTCTGAGAACGATCCCGTGATCATTCCCCGTGAGGGAGACCCGGTCCATTTTTACGTCCAGCTATCGAACGCGGATGTCACAGATCTGTTGACTGGAAGAGTCGACAAGAACAAGATGACTCCGCAGCAGCTCATTTTGGTAAGTATTGACCGAGATAATAGCTTTTGTCGTCGAGTTGATGAGTGGAGATAGGTCGCAAGGGAGGTACTTCATCCATTTACACCAGTTGTTGCCAATGCCACATAGTCCTCCGAGTGTCCACGTCATAACTCAACATCCACTTAGTCGTTCGAGTTCTCCAACAACCTTTTGGTACACGCGTCTGTTTCTTGGAAAACGCTTCAGGTTCTCGTCCGTCCGGAATGTCATCCTGCACGACCAGTTGCTCGTCTCACCTTTCTGGTACATAGTGTAGGGAAGAGTCTGCAACTGCCCAAGATCCTATACTGCTAAGACGGCCTTTCTCTCATGAGTGTGAACGAACCCGGTTGCTCGCTGGAAGATCTCCTGCAGTTCGTCACAATCTTGGGGAGAGGTGTATTTCCACTGCAAGTCGTTGTCAAGATGGCCAAAAAGCCGTCGCCTTGACACAATTTTTCGCCAGGCACCAACTTTGATCGTGTGTACCAGCACCGTGACTCCGCTCAAGATGGTTATACCCTCGGGTGTCCGATGGACGGACCATGCTCAACTTGATCCATGGGAATCAAGAAGTCATCTGCATTTTGAAACGCAACAGAGACTTGAGCGCTCCTCTTCCTCATTTGCCCCACCATCCATCATGCCTCTTGAAAGTCGTGTTGATGTCTTGATCATTGGAGCTGGCCCTGCCGGACTCATGTGTGCCACGGCACTCGCTATGGCGGGCGTAGACGTCAGGATCATCGATAAACGGTATGGTTGTCATTTCCCTCAAAGCCAGTGCTAGCGTGCTAAATAGCGTCAGTCCCGCAAAGGTCGCAGTCGGCCAGGCGGATGGAATTCAGCCAAGGACAATTGAAGTGTTGCAGGTACATACATCACTCCCTGCATCTTTTACCACGTCCTAAACCTTTCCCCCAGAGCTACGGACTAGCCGAGCGTTTGGTCCGAGAAGGAAACCAGACGCATGTGATGGTGTGTGAACGTTTTCTTGTTCATAAAATATGCTTGTCTGACAGACGTGACGGATTAAGGCTTCCTACATACCTGACCGCAATGGAGGGATCGAGGTATGAACCATGGCTACTCTTGAAGTGTTTTCCGTGTTTCTGAAGGTGAATCTCGAAGTGCTCGAGACGTTTCCCAGGTATCACACCACCAAATAGCGCGCGGTATCCATTCTGGGTGCGATTCTTGTTGTAGAAACCGTGTTTCCTACACTAACTGCGGATTGGCATCTAGATTACCCGTCACCAGGGAGCGGTAGAAGATATTTTTCTTGATTCGATGAAGGATAATGGAATGCAGGTTGAATTTTCAAGACAACCGGTGGCCATTGAGATTTTGGAAGACACCGATGAACTGTCGAGTCTTTCGTCGTACCCAGTGAAGGTCTGCTCTTACCAGAGCGCATGCCACTTAGAAGTTTTCTAAGTACTGAATTAATGATTATTGCAGGTTACTGTCGAGCGTTTAGACGCAGTCGACCAGAGCAAGACCGAGATTTTACATGCCAAATTCGTCATTGATGCAGATGGTGGGTTATGCCTCACCTACCTGGCGAGTCTAGTACATAGTAGTGCTTACATGCAGTCAATAGGAGCACATTCGTGGGTCCGAAAGGCTCTAGCAATCACGATGGAAGGAGAGCAAACAGGTCGTCCTGCTGAACTTGTATTGTGTGTGATGCATCCCTCATCATACCTACAGACTATATCTGGGGCGTCGTCGATATGATACCAGAAACAAACTTTCCAGATATTCGTGTCTGCACTACTATCCATTCCGACAACGGGTCCTCCTTGATCATTCCCCGTGAAGGAGACTTAGTTCGTTTTTACGTCCAACTGTCGAACGCGGATGTCACAGATCAGTTGACCGGCAGGGTCGAAAAGAGCAAGGTAACACAGGAGAAGCTTGTTTCGGTGAGCACTCGTGGAGGTGATGGCCTTTGTCCTACGACTGATGAGTGAATGTAGGTCGCCAGGAAGATACTTCATCCGTTTGAGTTGGCCGACCCGAAAGTGATCGAATGGTGGACAATTTACACAAGTACGTTGTTTCTAATTTTCAGGCTACAGGTCATGCAAATGTGCCAACTATATTATAGTTGGACAACGCGTGGCGTCTAGCTACTCCGTCAAGGACCGCATTTTCATCGCTGGCGACGCATGCCATACCCATTCCCCAAAAGCTGGTGAGATGGTTTTTTTTCACCCGGAACGCTTGATTCACATTTCCATGGCCTAGGCCAGGGCATGAATGCCGGCATAAATGATACCCATAATCTCGGTATGCATCTCCTTGCATTGGTGGACATAGACTGAGAATTGTCCAGCGTGGAAGCTCGCGCAGGTGCTCAGAGGATGGTCTAAACCATTGCTCTTAGAGACAGTAGGTTTTTCAGTGTCTTGCCTTTCCGTCGTTATCTTATCCACTCTCTTAGTACGAACAGGAGCGCCGGGGGTTCGCGCAAGACCTAATTAACTTTGACAAGAAGTTCGCATTTCTATTCTCCGGAAAGCCGGGGAAAGATAATAACGAAGGCAGCATGTCCTGGGAGCAACTGTTCCAGTGAGTTTGCACGAGATGAATTATCACTAAATCTTTATAATCTCAATTCGTTCACTAGAGCGTCTCAAGCATATGGAAAACTCATAAGCGGCGTTGGAGTTCGCTATTCTCCGTCCGTCGTTGTGGATCCAAAGCACCAGAACTGTGCAAGTAACCTCGTGGTTGGAGAACGTATGCCTTTCGAGACATTCGTGCGCGCTGCCGACATACGCCCAGTCGAGATACAGGACCTGCTTCCTGCGGATGTCCGCTTCAAAATATTGTTCTTCGTAGGGAACATGACGGAGGCACGGGTCATCGAGCTAAAGGAGCTTGCAGGAGAACTGAGCAAACCTTCGAGCTTCCTCCAGAAATATAGCCCTAGTGGCAATATCACAACCGTATTCGATATCATCACGATCGCCGCAGGCAAGAAGGAGGACATCAATTACTTATGTGTCCCGGCGTTCTTCCGTCCCCACTGGTCAAAGTGAGACTGCTTTTTCACCCTTGCTATTGATGTGCTCATGCATGGATCCATGGCAGAGTGCTCCTCGACGATACGGACGTGACAGGAAGCAAAGGCGGACAGGGGTATAAGAAATTCGGCATTGATCCGGAGCGAGTTACGCTTGTGATCGTCCGGCCGGATGGATTTGTGGGCTCAGTTGTTCCTTCGTCTGCGATTGGAGATCTGGACAACTACTTTGGTTCGTTCATGCATCCTCGCGACTTCGTTGCCTAGTTTGAGCGACAGAGCAACGGAGAAATGGCCCTGCCCCGTGTGTCACCAGGCTATTTGTAGTCCGGGTAGAAACTGGTAAGGTTCTGTCTGAATCTTGTATAAAACAATAAACAATGCACGTTTGCGGACAACCTGCAAACACCGGAGGGACCATTGTGGCCCGCCAGAACTCGAACGATTTCTTTTCAAGATAAGCTGCAGTGAGTCGTTTTCATAGTTAGCTAGATACAAATGCAAACGTCCCGTGTTTTCGTATGAACGTACAACAAACAATTCAATCACGAAGATAGGTGGTGTGCATGAGCGTTTTGGACCAAGCGAAGGAAATTCTCTTTGAAAAAGTGTCCCCTCGTCTCTGCGAGATCATAGGGCGTCCGTCCATCCACGTTTCGTGCATAGGGGTCAGAGCCGCTATTGAGGAGAGTCTCGACCAGTTGCCACGACATCCGGTGAGGCGGAGGGAAGGTATACGGATCTGGATTAAAGTTGCACATCATGGCGAGATGCAAAGGGGTATCTCCGTTTGACGAAGTAACATGTACACTAGCTCCTTCACGAACAAGGAAACGGACCAGAAGCCACGTGTCGCTGCTTGGCGAAGCTCCAGGGGTAAGCGGTATCGCAGCAAGGAGGACATCAGGAGGCAGCGGTACATTGTGCGAAAGGAAAAACTTGATGGCAGCAGTCTTTCCTTTCCTGGCCGCAACGTGCATGACCGTTTCTCCTGCTAAACTTTTCGGCGAAGGATCCCAGCCAGAATCAATCAGTATTCTAGCACACTCGACGTCATCCTTTTCCTGGCTGAGCAAGGGCGCCGGGTCCGAGGCGAGTATGCGATGCATTAGCTCTGTGAGATCTTCCGCCGTAACGCTGCGCAAGTCAAGGCCTTGGCTGAGAAGGAACTGAATTATTCCCGGCGTTTGGGAAGCGAGCAAGATGTCATTGGACAGCGGAACACCTTGGGAAAGGAGAAACTCTAATATCGCCTTTGACCCGTATCTTGCCGCCACGTGTAATGAGGTCTCCCCAGCTCTGTTTCGTATATGAGGATTACACCCAGCGCCAGTGAGAATTTTGACACATTCCAGACGATCATATTCCTCGTCGGAGATGCCGTGTCTCTCCTCTAGGAGTAGATGTATTGGCGTGTCGCCCTCAGTGGTGACGGCAGAGACAGTGGCACCCTCTTGGACAAGGTAGCGGATCAACTCTGCTTTATCAGAGTACTGAATTGACTCGGATGCAGCGAGGAGTATATCAGGTGGAAGTTTGGTGTTCAGCGAGAGTAAATACTTGACGAGGGAGACAGATCCATGTAGTGCAGCGACATGAAGTGGTGTATCTTCTTCCAAATTCGTCTGACAGGAAATGCACCCAGCACGGACCAGGTGTCTCGCCAGCTCCAACGCGTCCTCTTCCAGGTAAAGGGTCGCAGCAAGATGTAACAAAGTATCCCCATTCTGTGCAACAGTGTGTACGTCACCTCCGTTATCCAGGAGAAAGCGAACAGCATGACCTTGACGGAAACCATATATACGATCCCCTTCAAGCTGAGAGAGCATTATATCTGGCGGAACCGTCATTCCCAACGACAGCAGATATTCCATGGACTGTATGTCTCCCTCCCTTGCCGCAAGAAAAAATGGCGTTTCACCGGCAAGATTGCACGCACGGGGATTGCATCCAGCATTAACAAGGAGCTTGAGTCTTTTCAAGCGATCTGTGGCCGAGCAAAATGATGCGGCAAGGTGAAGTGCTGTATCTCCACTAGGATTAGAGACATGTACACTGGCCCCCTTGTCAATGAAGAATTTGATCAGAGAACTGCTATCCCCAAACCAACCATTGACAGCAACCGAGAGGAGGATGTCGGGAGGAAAGGGGGAATTCAGTATACAGTGAAGATACTGAACAACTTGAAGATTGCCAGTCTTTGTAGCGATATCAAAAGGTGTTTCACCATTGGCATTGGGTAGTGCAAGATTGCAGCCAGCATTGATGAGAACTTTAACACAGTTCAGCAGTGTTTCCGAGTCGAAGCGTGGAGGGTCTAGAACCCGATGAAGTGGTGTGTCACCGTTTGATGCGACAGCATGTACATCAGCCCCTTGGTTAGCAATGAAGCATATCATCAGTGTGTCCTGTGACTCGGATGCAGCCAACAAGATGTCGGGTGGCAATGGTACATGTAACGCAAGCAAGTGCTTGGCGATAGAAATACAACCATTACTAACGGCGAGGTGGAGCGGTGTTTCGCCTGCTAAATTACGTCTAGATGGATCGCATCCCGCATCGATGAGGACTTGCAGACTTTCCAAGCCATCATCTTCAGAGGAGGTATCCAAATCAGTCAGCGTGAGGTGCAGTGGAGTAGCCTCTGTGGATGCCGAAACGACGTGTACATCACTCCCTATGCTGAGGCATAGACGTATCATCTCGGCATTTGGCATCGCGCCAGCAGATGCATCGAGAATGATGTCAGGGGGGAATGGCACATTTAGCAAGAGCATGTCGCGAACAGTGGAAACATGGCCTGCGGATACGGCATGGCGAAGGGAAGTCTCGTCAAACCAAGCAGATGGATCAAGGCCAATTTGAACGAGCCTTTGTTGAATTTTGTCCATGTCCTGTTGGGAGGGCCAGGACCACCAATTATACCATTGGGGGTCCAACGCACGTGAAAATAGTTCTTCGTCCGGCAAAGACACAGCCCATTCTGTAAATTCATCGGTTTGTACCAGCCTCGACATACTTTCACCTGGTAGACGGAAGGGGTGCGTCAATCCATGTACAAATAGTTCTTGGGGTACAAGGCTGCCTTCGGCCAAGAACAAGTTGACCATAGGAAGGTTCCCATTCCTGAGAGCGACCTCGAGTGGTAGAAGCTGATAGTGATCACGCCAAATATCACAGCCTCTATTGTTGAGACAGACGCCGCTTGATAGCAAGATTTTGGCATGTTCAACCCCGCCAAAGTTGGCTGCATATATAAGTGGGTTTGTTCCGTCCTTGCACTTCAGTGGAGCGCGACCGATGAATGAACGGAGGAGCCGTGCCGGTGCGAAAGCGATGAGAATGTACAGAATGAAGTCATGTTTGAGAGTCGGCCATGGAACTCCGGTCTCGGACATCCTGCACAATCGATCCCATGATAAAGGATGCCATTGGGCATTGAAATGGAGTGTTTTTAGAGCATGCAGGACGTCCCTGTTGCTGGGATTGATATGGGAAAGGTGGCAAAAACCCGAACATAGCACATATTCATGGAGCATGTGGAAATCGGATATTGGTTGTGGGGACCTCTGGTCTGTTACAGAGCGCGCTACATCCAACTCGGTGTCCAGTACCCTAGTCTTGTGGATGGCTCGGGGTAACGTCTCATGGCCGCCAGGCTGCTGACCCTGTTGAAGGTAGATGACAATGTAGCTCATACAAACCAGAGCCAATCGCTTGTGAGCAGCTTGCTCGTCAACATGATACTCTGGCAGACTAGCTCGGGTGGACGCCAATAGTAGGTATTCCTGCCAAAATGAAAAATGAGCACTGTGGTCAAAGACAATCACATCGGGGAGTCTCACCTTGACGCTAAAGTGAGATAAAATGACAACGTCCGTCACTTCATTGTATGTCACCAAACTCCCTAACGCGTCC
>JBBPMO010000306.1:0-31367 GCA_038090315.1 Xanthoconium stramineum | reverse complement strand
AGCACAAAGGGAAGCCACTGTTGTTACCATTAGATTTCATTCAATTGCCAAAAGTAAATAACATACTAAATTAGAATAAGTGCCATTATTGAAGCAGATGAAGTCACACACAGGGTGCAAGCTGGTGAGAGCATTTGTGATAATGCTGGAGGAATTTGGGTTAACAGAGAAGGTATTTGTCAAAACTGGGTCAACTCTGGAACTATCTCCGGAACGTCTGGAGATTAGTGTCAGACGGGACTTGGCTTCAGCGACTCGGAGAGGAGCGCTGTGCCCTTGTCAAGTCTTTGTCCCAGATTTTGGAACACGGAGATAACTCGGAGGTAAGACTTTAATGTCGCACAGCGATGAAGTTGAATAGAGTTCAGAGGAGAGTCAGAGACTCTAGCGGAGGATCAGAGGGGAGTGGAATCTTAGTTGATATTCAAACTGAGGGAAATACATGGCTTGGAGTACAGTACTTATACTACGGAGGTGTACAGGATTGGTAGTGGAGAATGGAGCTGAATGATAGGGACAGATGTAGAATGCTAAAGCTGCGCACCGGCTGTCCGGAATGCGGAACTGTGGTGCAGGTTCATAGGGTTAGTGGTGAGAATGCTACTAAACCTTAGTACAAAAGGGGGTAACCAAAATGGAGAATGACAAGAGGAAACCCTAATACATGTCCGGAGGTCTGGAAGTAAGTCCTGGGTGAGAATATGTCGGAGTTCGTGGCTATAACATCGGAGTAGGGTCGGAGTTGGCTTGGTCAGATGTACAGTATATGACAGTATTATACTCCCTGAGCATGACATACCCTGAGCTGATGGATGGTGTAGATCCTTGCCATAACATGCAACAATGCATCTAATAACAATGTGATGGTAAACCAACTTGCTGAACTTGTTCCTGAGTTCATGGGTGATGCCAGTCATACACAGTGTTTTCTTCATGTTGTGAACCTGGTCACCAAGACACTGCTCTCACAGTTTGAGGCAAAACACAAGACCATCAATGATGTTGATGATGACAAGGACAGTGAGGATGGTGAAGACAATGAGGCTGATGACAAGTTCAAAGACTTGATAAGGGAACTGGATAATGGGGACAACAACAACAACAACAATGAAATGAGCAAAGATGAAGCAGATAACACCAAAGGTTGGGTTGTGAGACAGATGAGACAACCAAGGCAGAGCAGCTAGCAGCAGAGAGGTCAGCACATTGTAAAGTAGCTCCTAAGTCCTGGGGGATAGGGGGATCCAAGATGGTCAGTAGCAAGGGGTTAGAAGGGTACAAAATGTTTGACCTTAAGGATTCAAGAAGAGAAGATAAAGAGGAGGAGAATGCTTAGGCAATGAAGGCCCTTCAAAAAGATTCATAGAAGAGTCCAGATGACTCTAGGATGCAGCAGATGCAGATGGATGCAGACAGTAAACAGATGATCCTAACACTTCCTCAATGGTGAGAGTAGTGAGGATATAGTGGAAGGTCGTAAGAATGAGAGAAAAATGGAGGGAATGGTGGTGGTGACTTAGGATCGAATATGATGGGGTGAGTGAACCAAGGGGTAAACTGATATTACAAATGTTGGGTACAATCTTTTATAGTCCAGGCACACCTGAGACTGACAGGATATGAAACAAGTCCATAGTTACTATCATAACAACTATGCTACTTAGCTTAGAAGGTAGAGAATGACTCACCAGTGAATCCTAAATAACAAGGACAAAGAATGAGAACAGGACAAAGCTTCCTAGGCAATCCAACCAGTGGAATGAAGCTTCTGGATAAGTGGATACATGGATTGAATAGTGGATTGATTAGGATGGTCTGCGAAGGGAAGAGGGAAGAGGAATGATGATAGGATGGTGTGGGACATGTGGATACAAGGCCAGGGAGACATGGATATCCACAGCATCCAGTTAGATTAGCACTGCTCAAGGCAAGTGAGGACAATGTTGTTGTACCAGCAGGTCTGACAATTTGCTTAGCTCCATAAACTTGGCTATAAAATCATTCACTCGACCACCATTATGCTTCCAGCCTGGTGCAACATCTTGAAAAAGCTTTGTATGAGTGTCACGCACTTGCCAAGGGATGTTGCAACCCATTGGAACTTGACCTTTGACATATTGGATTACACCTTGAAACATCAAAAGGCAGTTGACCAGTTCACACAGTGGCGTGAACCTGTCTTGCAGAAGTTCGAACTGACTGATCAAGAGTGGGTGGTTGTAGAACAGCTTCACAATGTCCTGAAGGTATGCCTCACCTGTGTTACATGTTGACACAGCATCAGCAAACTCATAATGTTTCCACCAGGTACTCAAGGATGTGACACTTTTCTTTTCAAGGTCCATGCTGTCCCTTGTGACAGTCATTCCTGCAATGGACCACATTGACAAAAAGCTCTCAACCTACTCCTGTGATAAAAAATATCTTCCTTCTATTCATTCTGCTGTCACACTTGCCAAGAAGACACTTGACTGCTATTACTCACTCACTGACTACTCAAAAGTGTACCAGATCGCTATGGGTAGGTGCTACAATCAATTACACTTCAATGGAACTAATCTTACTTTGCTAGTGCTCCATTCATGTCACAAGCTCGCATATTTCAAGGCTACAGATTGGCCTGATGAATGGATCAATACTGCCAAAGATCTGGTCACCACTAAATTCGAATGCACATATCTAAACCACAATGAATCCGATGACGCAAGATCTGATGATGCAATGGGTGGTGAAAGGGAACTTGAGGCTGTTGAGAAGGTACACATTCATCAACATTTGTTGCTGCTGCCTGGTACACTAACCCAATACACCAGTCTGAGGCCAGCAACATGTTTGATTATCTCCCTGTGCTGGCCCCTCTGAAGCTTGCCAATCTTAGCTCAGAGCTCACCTGCTACCTCACTACAGAGGTCAAGCACATTGCCAATCCAATTGCATGGTGGTACAAATGCTCTGGCTCCTACCCTCATCTATTACATATGGCCCTTGACTACTTAACTATATCCAGTAAGCCTTTCATGCAGTGAGAGCCATGATAATTTATCAACATTATTTTTACAGCAATGTCAATTGACATTGAACATTTATTCAGCTGTGGCCACCTCCTGCTCTCACACATTCATTCCTGATTGTCCATCCAGTCCATCCATGCTCTCCTTTGCCTCAGAATATGGAGAAAGTTGAAGCTGATTCAGGATGCCAATGTGAAGGCCATAAGTGAGCTACCAGAAGCTCTTGATGGCAAGGAAGGGTTTGAAAATGATTGGGATACAATTTGTCATTAGCTAGTTCTACATATCCTACCCTAGATCAATGTTTACTATGCCCATTTTTTGCACTGTACCTGTGGGTTTACCTGGGTAGGGGTATACCCTAGGGTGATTTTGGCTGTACCCATGTAAAACCCATACCTGCCCTTGTGGGTATGGGTTTTTGTGGGATATGGGTGCAGGTGCAGGTTTGTGATACCCCAGGTTTACCTGTGCTGATCCCTATCCATAACCATCCACCAGTGCATGTGGATCTACCTGCTTGACTCTTGCAAATATGTCATCCCCACCTTCTGTCTCCTTCTCTCCCTTGTCATCATTGTCTCCCTCATCCACCAATCTTTCTTTCTTATGCTCTACTCCTGTATATCCCTGCTTGTTGCCCACTTTTGTCACACTCATGCTCTATGTCACAACCATCACTGACACCCCCACCCTCTATGCAATAGAAAGACTCCCTTTCTATGAATCTGACACAATCTCTCAGGAACTTGTTTGTCTCTTATTAGACACTTTCTGTTTCCAACTTCATTACATCTGTACTGTCTCTGTTCCCAACCAGGCTCTCCTCCTCCTCAATGAGGACCTCTTCCAGTGCACTCTCAACACCCTTCATCTCCATGGCTTTCATACTTACCTAGAACATCTCAAACCCAAACTGCTCCTCCCCATCTTTATTCCCATCTACCAATCACTGTCACCTGCTGATCAAGAACAATACCAGACCATCTCCACTTCTGCTCCCAACAAACCACAAATTGAGGTCATGTTGATGCCTCTCCCTGTTCCACCCCCTTGCTCACCATTCTTGATGTCTGCCTCTCTCACATTTCACATCTCTTCCCAACCAGTCTCTCCCACTGAAACCCTTGTCCCAGAATCTGGATTCTCTCAGGAGAATGCTCTACTTATGGCATCCTTCATTGCTAGGTCTCCTCATGGAAGACAGGTCATGGTGTCTCCAACCCAAACCTTACCTTGTGTCTATCTACCCACACCCACCACACCTTCCACCCAGTGCTTTCTTTGCCACAATCTCGGTCATTACTGAGAAAACTGTCTGAAATACCAGTGTCCCCATTGCCAAGAAATGGCTCCAGGACACCCATCACATTTGTGTATGTGGACCTGGTGCACCTTTTGCCAGTGTTGAGGCCATTCTGACCAGGCTTGCCCACAGCAACTTTGCAGAGATTGTGATTAACCAGGCCACATTTCAGATGATTGTCCATTTTCAAACCTGTTTCTGGAGCAAGCCGCCTATATCTAGAGAGATGGAGCACCTTTGTGACAAGCTAAGGTGAGAGTCAATTGAGCTTGTGCCTGGGGCTTGAGTGTATGAGAGGGGTAATGTTACAGTCAGTTACCTAGACAGTTACACTTTCTTGATATGCATGTTGTACTGCCTCTTTTTCCCCTTAGGACTTACCTCATACATGGAGGACTGTTATACCTTTACCTTAGGTCCCTATTCCTTTTTGTTATGGAATTCATGCCCCTGCATGACATCCCCTACATTTTCCTTTCCCCCAACTCTCAACCATATCTCTCCATTGACAAATTTCTTGCCTCTCCAGACTAGTACCAGAACCTTTCCACATTCATCTCCAATACCTTGTTCTCCATTCTTAGATGCATCTTCTTGTTTCACCTTTCTTGTCTTGATCTGTTTCACTCTTTCACCAGCCCTTTGGATTGCTGGTCTCCATTTCATATCTTGTATGCTTTCCACTTTAGATTCTGCAGCTGCTTCACATATCACTCTGCAGCATCATTCCATTCTCCTGATATTGTTCCACTTCTCTTTCTTGATTTCTCATTGGACAGCCCTCTCCTTAGTCACTATCTCTTTTATCAGGTGACTCAGTCCTCCCCTTATATCCACTGGTCTGTACGCTGCCTTGTACAGTATATAAACCCCCCTCTCCTATATCTTGCTCCTTAGCTAGTTCTACACAATCCAGCCTAGTTTTGAGTCTTTCAAGGTTTGCCTTGAGACCCATCTTGTCTGAAGCCTTCCCTCAACCAGAATGGCTCTCTTAGGACATTGCAACTCTTCATGAGATCCTCCCTAGGATACTCTACTCAATGCAAACCATATCTGGCAAGAGATTACTCAAGGACTCTTTCTGCACATTGAAGATTACTTCAAAGACACTCTCAACACAGATCCAACTGGAGATTACTTTCTAGACACTCCCAGACTAGACATGAAGCTAGCAACCAGGCTTCAACATAACACTTTTCCCTCAAGCCTGTTCCTGAAGGCAATCCTACCCCTGTTCCACTTCTCCTTTTTGCTTCCTGAGTGGGGTAGGACTTCTTGGTTGGTTACCATCTTGATCTCTACAGACAGCCTTGCTCCTCTAGGCAGTTCTCTTGTACTGTCTATGTGTCCCCCTTAGTCATACTGTTCTATTGTCTTCCATTATGTTCCATGATGATGTGGCCTGTAGTACTTATATCCCACTGCCAATGTAACATCTCTCTTTACACTTATTCTACACAATACAAGGTATCTTGCTGCATCCAAGTCTTGCCTTGGGTCCCCTTCATCATAACCTAGTCCACCTGTGTCTCTAAGGACATTGTGTCTCTTCATGAGCACCTCCCTTACAAGACTGTCCAAGCTGCTCCAGTCAACAAGGTTCCTTTCACATAACAGAAACCACAATTAGTAACTGCAAGATACAATACATTCAGACATCCCTCACTGACCAACTTGTTCATCATGATACGTTATGGTTATAGTACAGTCATTTGCAGCTGAAGAATGTGATGTCAAAGCTTACCACTGCAGAGCTACATGTTGGGCAGGTTCACATGATTGTAAGGCATAGTGGCTATAGTCCTGATGTCATAGAATATACCATCCATGGTTCATACTAGTTTGTTGCTGGATGTACACTGTCTGCTATGTTTTACTGCATGATTCACATGATCCACCACACATTGTTGCAGATAACACAATCAGTGGTGTGTGCGACTCAGAAAATGTGGATCCAAAATAATATTTGCTAACTACTTTATGTACTTTTTAGTGTTCAGAAATTTGGTTATGGGCCTGTAGGGACTTGTATAGAAGCTGCACTACAAGTGTGTGAACTTTGGGATCTGTAGCCAAAAAAGTTTGTGTTGCTGATGTAATAGAGGGTGCTTGGTTGAAGTACCAATCATCTTTTTGGGAGCATGGTAAATGTACAGTCTCCACATCTAAGGCAGTGAGGGCATTGATGACAAATTGGTCAGTGGGGGTGGATTCTGAGATTTTTTCAGCCAGGGCAGCATCAAGCATGTTGATTTGGATGTTGGGAAGGAGTACCTGGAAGGAATTGTCTTTGGAGGTATCCACAACATCTTTGCAGGAGAGCATGTTGGCAGGGCCCATGGTAGTGCCAGGGGTGTGGTTCCAGACAAGGTTAGAATCCTGTAAAAACATTTGCCATCAGGCCTGTTAGTGTGAAAGGCATTGTGGCTTCTTGAAGTAGGTGAGGTTCTTGTGACCTGTAAGGATCATGACAGGGTGGGTGGTGCTGGTGATGTATTGGTGCCATTCAGATAGTGCATGTATGACAGTGAGGAGTTCATGGTCATAGATGTCATAATTTTGTTCTGCAGAAGCAAAGGTGTTGGAGAAGTAGGCGCATGGGCGTAAGTTGCTGTTGAAGTCATTTTGCATTAAAACACCACCAGAGGCAGTGAGGGAAGCATTGGTTATGACAAAGAAAGGTTTGGTGTGGTTGGAGAAGGTGAGTACAGGTTGTTTCAGGAAGGCTTTCTTGATTTTGAGGAAAGCCTTTTCATGGTCAATAGACCATTGCCATTGGGCATTTTTGTGAGTGAGCAATAGAAGGGGTTTGGTGAGGTCAGAGAATCCAGGGATGAATTTCTAATAAAAGTTGCGGAACCTGATAAAGGATTGGACTGCTTTGACATCTACAGGGGAGGTCCAGTTTTTGATGGCCTCAAGTTTGGTGGGATTCATTTTGATGGACCTGGGCAAGATGAGGAGGCCAAGGTATTCCACCTTGGTGGAGTTGAAGGCACATTTCAAGAGCTTTAGGGCCAGGCATTCCTCACAAAGGCATTGGAGGACACAGCAGGTTCATTCCTGGTGGAGAGCAAGGTCATTGGACAAGTGTATTAGCATGCTGTCCATGTAGATGATTAACCATCCTTTATCAATAAAATCAAGGAAGGTGTGGTTCATATAGGCCTGAAAGGTGGCCAGAGAGTTGCAAAGTCCAAAGAACATAACAGTTGGTTTGAAGAGGCTGAAAGATGTGGAGAAGGCTGCTTTCCAGCAGTGTTCTGGGTGGATAAGAATATTGTTGTATTCCCAGTGAACATCAAATTTGGTAAAGATTTTGCTGTTCTTGAGTTTGTCTACCAGCTCCAAGATAAGTGGTAGAGGGTAGGCATTTTTGATGGTGTGGGAGTTCAGGTAATGGAAATTCTGGCAGGGGCATAACATGTTGTCCTATTTTAGGACAAAGAAAAATGGTGATGCTTGTAGTGATTGAGACAGGACTATATGTCTGTTTTTAAAGTGTTTGTCTATGAAGGCTTTGCAGACCTTTGTTTTTGCTGGGTTGAGCAGACAACTTTTGGTGTGACAGGGAGTGAAAGAATTCTCAAGTTGTATAGCATGGTCAAATGGATGGGACAGAGGTAGTCCATCAGTGTCTTATTGTTGGAAGACATTTGCAAATTCTTTGAAGGCATCAGGGAGTTCCTACTCAATGTCTGTGGAAATGGTCATTTTGCAGAAGCCCATAGTTATGGGTATGTGCCACATATGACAAATGTTGATTTCTTCTAGTTTTTTTGTTTGGGTCCATGCATAGGTAGCAGACCAGGTATTGTTGATAGATGGTATTGGAGGAGTTGTGGTGGGGGACATTTTGTCCATTAGAAAGGTGAATTTCTCCCATGGTCCATTTTATAACTGGATTTGCTTTGTGAAGCCAGGGTAGTTCCAGGATGAGGTTGTCATTTCCTAGGTGAATGATGTAGAACCATTGTTGTTCTTCTTTTTCTCCAATCCACAGGGTAAGTCAGGTATCATTCCCTTTTGATTGGGAGATCCATCAGCATTGTTTGTATAGATGGATGAGGTGAGTTGTTCTTAGGCCAGTGATTTTGGCAATGAAGTTGTGGTTGGTGAAACAACCAGTAGCACTGGAGTCAATGAGGGTGCTGGTGTCAGCAATTTGACCAAGGGAACCATGGTAGAGGGAAACAGGAAGTTTTATGGACTGGGTGTTTCTACCAGTTACAAAGATTTGTCTAATGTGGGAGGACAATGATGCTGAGACATCTTCTCCATTCAAAAATCCAATTGATTGTCAGCAGGTGGTTTAGCAAGGCAAAGCATATTGATTTGCTTGCTGGTTTCATCAAGATCATTGTTAAAGATGATCTGCATGTTACAAAGAACCTCTGCATTTGAGAGGCTCTTGTTGGTACACAGCACATTGGGGTAGGAAGTTACCTCATCAATTGGTTGGGTTTTGGGGACTTCAGGAAGGGAAGGTGTGGTGTTGGTAGAGCAGATGTTGTGGAGGTGTTGGTTTAGTGGGAGGTAGGTGTGAGAGCCAGAGGGTTTCCAAAGTCCTGGGTGGTTTCTGGTAGACCAACCAACCTTGTGGCAGATAAATCATTTGTTGTTTCAAAGATGTTCTGTCCATGGTACCAGAGTCAAGTAGATCTGGTTGACATCCATTGCATTGGGATCCTGAGAGGTTTTCTTGGATTCAGAGAGGGCCAGAATGTAGTTGGTTCTGCCTTAGAGTTTCTTCATTTGAACAGCTGCATTGTAGAATTGACCAGTCTTGTGGAGCCACACCTTGTGGTCCTTCAGTTCTTCAAGAAGGACCATCATTTTAAAGGCCAGGTTGGCAGAGACTGCTTTGCCCAATATATCCATAAGGATGTGCTCATTGGTTACACCAGATGGAGCTGCTTTATGTTCAAATTTTGATTTGAACTTATGGAAGTCACCATTAAAGGGCTCTCCTTCCATTCTTATATGCATCAGGGAGTGCCAAGCCTTAGTGGCATGGTTGGAGGGGATAAATTTGGCTATGAAGTTGGCTTTGATTCTGGCAAAGGTCCAATCTTTGTCCTTGATGTTTTCATTAGGGCATTTCATCAACCATCCTTTGGCAAAAGATTTGCCAGGACTTGCATCCATTTTGTTTAGAATTGCCAGGATTTTATTCTTCTCCTCATAGAGGGAAGGGTTCATAGCAAAGTATACTTTTATTGCAAGTAGCCATAGATTGGCATCTGTTATGGAATTCACACCCCTACATGATATCCTGTACATTTTCCTCTCCCCTAACTTACAGCTGTATCTCTCCACTAACAAATTCCTCTCCTCTTCAGACCAGTACTGCAACCTTTTCACATTCATCCCCAATGCCTTGTTTTCTTAGATGGAACTCCATTCCATTCTTAGATGTGTTCTCTTGTTTCACCTTTCTCTTCCTGATCCAGTTTGCTCCTCTGCTGGTCCTTTGGTCCGCCAGTTTCCATTTCACATCTCATATGCTTTCCTTTTCAATTCCACAGCACCATCCTGTTCTTCTGATATCATTCCACCTTTCTTTTTTGACCTCTCATTGGACAGCCCTCTCCTTAGTAACTATCTCTTTTATCAGGTGACTCTGTTTTCCCCTTATATCCACTGGTCTGTGCACTGCCTTGTACAGTATATAAACCCCCCTCTCTCATATCTTGTTCTTTAGCTAGTTTTACACAATCCAGCCTAGTTTCTAGTTTCCAAGGTTCACCTTGAGACACCATCCAACTGAAGCCTTCCCTCACCCAGCACAGCTCTCTTAGAACGTTGCGACTCTTCATGAGATCCTCCCTAGGATACTCTCTCCAAGGACATAAACCTTATTCTGCAGGAGATTACTCATAGCCACTCCCTGCACATCAAAGATTACTTGAAAGACACTCTTGATATGGACCTGACCGGAAGCTAGTAACGAGGCCTTAATGTAACAGCATCTTCTTTTTTGCCAGAAAAGTTTCTGGATAGGCCAGCCTTTAATTCAGGCATTTTGTTGTTGTTATCAGGTGCAGGGGGATCAATGGGGTTTTGGGTTTTGTTATAGATACACAGCTATGAGAGCTTGGTGTTCTTTGTTGGTGGCCCTAGTAACTCATCAGAAAATTTTGAAGAGGGGATAATGGTAGATAATGGTATATAATATTTGGCAAACTAGATATGCCTAGATATTCTGAGTAAATATTCATTATTTACCCTTCACCAATATTTATTTATTAGTATTTATTCTCAATGATGATGGATCATAACAGACAATAGCATATTATTCTTTATTTACTTATAAATTTTATTATCAAAACTAATGTTGCTTTAAAGTTTTTCTGATTAGTAGAGTAGAAGGAGCAGAAGTCAGGTTGTTCAGGGGGTACAGGGTTCTCTTGGGGAAGTTCAGGGAAAGGATTAATAGAGATTGATTGGGTGGGTTAGAGTAAAAGGGGGGAGTGGTAGATTGGAAGAGTTTGGAAGTTGAGATAGGGCTAGGGCAGGTAATGTGTAAGGCAGGCAAGGGAATTCTTCATTGAGAACTGGCAATCCATTGATATGAGGATAACATGATGGGTGATGTTACCCATACAGTGGGGTCTTCAAGTTCAGAAGAACTTTCTTCAGGCTTGATTTCAGGTGAGGAATCTGAGTTTTGGGTGAGAAGGTTCTGAAGGTTGATTCATCATGTGGTGAGGGTACTGTACTCCGAGTGTGATAGCTGGAGTAATTGAAGAGCTAGTTTTTTTGTTATATTGGGACCTAGTTGCTAGTCATTGTTTATATACCAGGAGTGTCCAGAAAGTAATCTCCAACATGCAGGAAGTGGCTATGAGTAATTTCTTGCCAAGTATGGCATGCACTGAGTGAAGTATCCTAGGGAGAATCTCATGAAAAGTCACAACATTCTAAGAGATCCATTTTGTGTAAGGGAAGGCTTCAGACAAGAGAGTCTCAGGCAAACCTTGAAAGCTAGAAACTAGGCTGGAATTGTGTAGAACTAGCTGAGGAGTAGAGATACAAAAGAGGCAGGTCTATATACTGTACAGGGGCAGTGTACAGATCATGTAGAATAGGGAAGGTGTTACAATTATCCTTACATTTGGTACTATTACAACTCTTTCTCTTCTGACTGCTAACATTTTCCCTTGCCTGTAACCCAGACCAAGCACCACATATCTCTTCTTTATTGGTGACCCATCCCTTTATTGTCCTGTTGGACATTCATATGTTCCTGTTCTTTCTCTTGCCCTTCTTCTATTACCAGGAATGCTATCACATTATACCCTGGGCATTATCCATGGACCTGTATCCTTCTCTGACCTATTTCAACTTTCCTTGATGATGTGGCCTCTAACTCTCCTGGATCTTTGTTGTTCTACACACAGCCTTGTATCCATTCCATTCATTTCCATCACTTTTCATCAAATACACTGCCCCACTTTTGTTCCTATACTTATACCTGACCCTGTATTCTCTCACACCTTTCTTTCTTTTCCTCACATTTCTTCTATGCATTCACAAGGCATCTACTCTCAGTAGCCCTGCCCCATCAAATCTAGTCTCTTCTTGTACTTACCCAATGTCCCTGAGCAATCTATTTCTCTCTTATCAAGAACTTATCCGTTTGACGACCTCCTGGTCCCTAACTCAGCTTGTCTGCTCAACAATACCCTAGTCCTCAGCCTAACTCCTTAGGTCATTTGTTTGATAACATCCTTGACCCCAGTCCACCTCATCTACTTTGGAGTTCATTCAACTCATTCTCTCTATCCCCCTAGACCCTAAGGATGTTGCATCTCTTCATGAGTACCTTCCTTAGTGACCCTTAGTATCAAGACCTTGACATTCAGATCCTCCTGGTGTACCTCAGTTGTCCAACTTGGACTTACCTCAACCTAGTATTCAATCTTTCTCTTGATAATTGCCTTCACATAACAATGTCTGCACATACCAGTCCAACTCCACCTTGATCAAAAAAACCATGAAACCACTGCTATCATTGATAGTGGAGCCACTGGAAATTTCATTGATACTGAACTAGCAGCAGAATTGGATTTCCCAACTTATCCACTCCCCAGACTGGTCAAAGCCTACAATGTCAATGGGACTGCTAACCACAAGGGCAATATCACCTCCATCATGACCACCAAGATCTTTCTCCTTGACTATCCTGGATTTTCCCACACCAAACACCTCAATCTTATGATACTCAGCCTCAGGAAACCCCAGATCATCCTCAGAATGCCCTGGCTCTAGAAATGGAATCCTGAAATTGACTGGAACTGACAAACCATCATAATCCCCAAAGCTCCTTTGCATTGGGATGTTGCACCTCCCTGTAAGTGCCTTCCTGAAGCCAAGGACACTCCCATTACCACAAACCATCTCCTTCAATGGTTGGGATTGGACATCAATCAGAAAATCACAGATTTACTTGAAGAATGCCATGAATTGTTACTAGAAGAGACCATTGTCAAAACTACCATTTCCATGGAACTTGCCCAGAAGGAGAAACCCATTGAACAACCCATTCCTACCTGGTGCTCCAATTTCTCAGATGTGTTCTCTAAGAAGACCCATGAAATCCTCCCACCCCACCAACCCTACAACCATGTCATCAACCTGAAACCTGACTTTGTCCCAAAAATTGCTAAGATTTACTTCTTGAACCCAGTGGAGAAACTAGTTTGTAAGGTGTTTGTAGATGAACATCTGAAAACAGGCCATATTGTTCCATCAAAATCTCCTCAAGCATCCCCATTCTTCTTTGTTCCCAAGAAAGATGGATCTCTTCATCCCTGCCAAGACTACCATTACCTAAACTCATTCACTATCTGAGATGTTTACCCCCTACCCCTAATCCAAGATTTCATCAATGACATGAAAGATTCCACCCTGTTCATCAAATTCAACATTCAATGGGGGTATAACAATAGTCAGATCTGTGAAGACCAGTGGAAGGCTGCCTTTATTATCCTGGAAGGCCTATTTGAACTGCCCCACCTATGGTCCAAGCCTTCATGAACCACATCTTTGCCAACTACATCCAAGAAAAATGGTTAAAAGTCTACATGGATGATATGGGGATCCACACCAAGGACAACACCCCCCTCCACCACAAACAAACCAGAAAAGCTCTTCTATGCCTTCAAGAACATGGGCTTACTGTAAAACTGTCCAAAACCATCTTTGATGCCCCATGAATAGAATTCCTTGACATGATCATTGGTCAAGGAGAGGTCAGGATGGATTCCAAGAAACTCAACACTATCAGGGAATGGAAACCCCCTGCCACTGTCAAATGAATCCAATTGTTTACCAGGTTCACCAATTTCTATAGGAAATTCATCCCTGGCTTCTCTGATGTAGTCACCTCCCTAGACCTCCTCACCTGAAAGGGAGAACCATGGAACTGGATCCCTCTCCAACAGACTGTTATGCAAAGGCAACTATCAAGAGAATGATTGAACACTAGGTTGAGGTAAGTCCAAGTTGGACAACTAAGGTACACCAGGAGGATCCAAATGTTGAGGTCTTGATACTAAGGATCTGAGGGAGGTACTCATGAAGAGATGCAATGAGAGGGAATGAATTGAATGGACTCCAAAGTAGACAAGGTGGACCAGGATCAAGGATGTCATCAAATGGACAATCTAAGGAGTTAGGCTGGAGACTAGGGCATTGTCAAGCAGACAAGCTGAGTTAGGGACCAGGAGGTCATCAAACAGATGAGTTCTTGATAAGAGAGAAATACATTGCTCAGGGGCACTGGATAAGTATGAGAAGAGACTAGATTTGACAGGGCAGGACTACCAAGAGTAGATGCCTTGTGGATGTGTAGAAGAAACATGAGGAAAAGAAAGAAAGGCATGAGAGAATACAGGGTCAGATATAAGTATAGGAACAGAAGTGAGGCAGTGTATCCAGTGGAAAGTGATGGAAACAGATGGAACAATTACAAGGTAGTGTCTAGAGCAATGGAGATCAAAGGGAATCAGAGGCCATGTAATCAAGGAAGGTCAAAGAAGGTCAGAGAAGGATGTGGGTCCATGGATAATGCCCATGGTATAACATGTTAGTGTTCCTGATAGTAGAGGAAGGGCAGAAGGAAGAACAGGAATGTATGGATGTCCAACAGGACAATAAAGGGATGGGTCACCATTGGAGAAGAGGTATGTGGTGCTTGGTCTGGGTTATAGGTAAGGGAAAATGTTAGTGGTCAGAAGAGAAAGAGTCATAGTAGTCCTGAAGGCAAGGATAATTGTAACACAGACCACCTTCAACAAACTCAAGTCCATCTTCACTTCCACCCCAATTTCAGATCCCCAATGTCACCAACCCCTTTTTGGTTATGACTGATGCCTTCCTAATAGCTGCTGGGGCAGTACTCCTCCAAAATGATAGCAACAGTGATCACCTTCCCTGCATCTACTTCTCTCACACTTTCTCTTCTGCTCAACAAAACTACAATATTTATGATAGAGAACTCCTAGCAGTCATTCTAGATCTTGAGAAATGGTGACAGTATCTTCAAAAAACCCAATACCCCATCACCATCCATCCTCACTGACCACAAAAACTTGTTCTATGTCAAAGACCCTAGAAAACCCTCTTGCTGCCAAGCCTGATGGGCTCTTTTCCTCCAAGATGTTGATATCATCTGGGAGGTTACCCCAGGAACCAAGATGGCCCCAGCCAATGCCTTGTCTCAGAAAGACCTTGTTGACACTGCCCTTGACAACCAAACCACCTCCAACTGCCCCAATCCAATCATTTCCTCTCCAAAGGAAGTGGTGCCTCTTTATGAGTTTCTCCCTTTGGCCAATGTCCTAATCTGAGCCCTGGACCTCAAACTTGCTGAACACATCAGGAACTCCTCCCAGTCTGATCCCCTTGTCCTTTGTGCTCTCCAAAATCTTGAAAAAGGTGACCTCCTGTTTCCCAGGTCCTTCCTAAAAGACTGGACTTTTGAGGATGGCCATCTATACTACAGAAACCGAATGTACATTCCCCCTGATGCCCACCAATCCCTTGTCTCCTCCCTACACAAGACCTCCACCCTTGGCCATGCAGGATGATTCTGCACCAAAACCTTCATAGAAAGAGACTTCTGGTGGCCCAGGTTGTCCACATTCATCAACCACTTCATTATAGATTGTGCCATTTGCCAACAGAACAAAGTCAACACACATTCTACCATACTCTCACTAAATCCCATCCCCTTGAAAACCCTACTCTCTTTCAAGCAAATTTCTATCAACCTCATTACTGATCTTCCTATGTCCAACATGTATGATTCTTTGATGGTTGTAGTCAACCATGGACTTAGTAAGGGGGTGATGCTCTCTCCTTGCAACAAAACCATCAACACCACCAGAGTAGCTAATCTCTTTTTCAACCAAGTCTTCAAAAGATTTGGACTTCATACCACTCTCATCTTTGATAGAGGCTCCCAGTTTGCCTCCACTTTCACCAGAGAACTTGCTAATCTTCTTCATTATGACATGAGACTATCCACTGCATACCACCCCCAGACTGATGGGCAAACCAAACAGACTAACCAGGAAATCAAAACTTATCTCTGAATCTTCTGTACCGACAACCCCCACTCCTGGACTGGTCTCCTCACCACTGCTGAGTTCCAACACAACTCTGCCCCTCATCATTCCACCAAGACCTCCCTGTTCTCCCTTCTCCTTGGGTACAAACCCAGAGCTTACCCAGCCATCAGAAAAACCTTCCTCCCTGCCCTGGAAAAACATCTTTCCAACCTGAAAGAAGCATGCCAAGAAGCTTTAACTGCCCATAAACTCTCCTAATAAATCATAAGCAACTGTATCACCCAGAAGTTTTTCCCTTGGAAAACAGGAAACAAAGTCTGGCCTGAAAGCACTCATCTATGCAACAATTACCCCGCTCATAAACTTGCCCCAAAATGCCTAGGACCCTTCAAAATCACCCAACTACTCTCCCCACTCACATACCATCTCAAACTCCCTCCAACTTGGAAAATACATGACATCTTCCATGCCTCCCTCTTGTCTCCTTACAAAGAAACCCCTATCCATGGATCCAATTTCCCATCTCCCCCATCTGACCTAGTAAACTCTGAAGAATACAAAGTCAAACAAATCCTTGCCCACTGAGGAACCTCAGGTCATTATTGGTATCTCACTGCCAAGAAGGGATATCCCTCATCTGAAAACACCTGGGAACCTGAATCTAACCTTACCCACATCCAAGAACTACTCAATGAATACAAACTATCTTGCTCTCTCTAATCTCCAAAACCAAGATGAGAAGTCTCTACATGAAGTATCTCCTTGAATTTCAAAAATCTCCTGATTCTCTACCTGTCCACTACTTTTCCTCTGTTTCCTTTTTCTCTCCTGTAGTATAATATTGTCTCTCACTCTAGGCCCATTATCTTGGAACACTTTCTTCTTCCCTTTGTCTCTCTAACCTTGCAGAACCCCAAAACCCCCATGACATTCCCCTTGAACTCCCCAAAATCCACACCAACACTCCATGCTCCATTATTCTTATGACATCTTCCACACTCATCTAATCTCAAAGTCAGATATCTCTAACCCTGGATTGTTCTTGTTGCTATCCTATGAAGCTAAATCTCATCTTCTCTTTCATTCAACATGTCTTCCTCTTTGGAAAAGTTATCCACAAATCTAAATTGAGTCTGGGGCTTGAGTGTAAGAGGGGGGTAATGTTACAATGATCCTTACATTCAGGACTATTACAACTCTTTCTCTTCTGACTGCTAACATTTTCCCTTGCCCATAACCCAAACCAAGCACCACATATCTCTTCTTCATTGGTGACCCATCCCTTTATTGTCCTGTTGAACATCTGTATATTCCTGTTCTTCCTCCTGCCCTTCTTTTATTACCAGGAATGCTATCACATTATATCCTGGGCATTATCCATGGACCCATATCCTTCTCTAACCTTCTTCAACTTTCCTTGATGATGTGGCCTCTAACTCTCCCAGATCTCCATTGTTCTACACACAGCCTTATATCTGTTCCATTCATTCCATCACTTTCCATCAGAGACACTGCCCCACTTTTGTTTCTATACTTATACCTGACCCTGTATTCTCTTACACCTTTCTTTCTTTTCCTCACATTTCTTCTATGCATTCACAAGGCATCTACTCTTAGTAGCCCTGCCCCATCAAATCTAGTCTCCTCTCATACCTACCCAGTGCCCCTGAGCAATCTATTTCTCTCTTATCAAGAACTTGTCTGTTTGATGACCTCTTGGTCCCTAACTCAACTCATCCACTCAACAATGCCCTAATCCCCAGTCTAACTCCTTAGGTTGTCTGTTTGACAACATCCTTGACCCCAGTCCACCTCATCTACTTTGAAGTCTGTTTGACTCATTCCCTCTATCCCCCTAGACCCTGAGGACATTGTGCCTCTTTATGAGCACCTCCCTCAGCAACCCTTAGTATCAAGATCTCAACATCCAGATCCCTCCAGTGTACCTCAGTTGTCCAACTTGGACTTACCTTAACCTAGTGTTCAATCTTTCTCTTGATAATTATCTTCACATAACAGAAGGCTGAGTTACCCAAGAGAGAGATAGTGATTAAGGAGAATGGCTGTCCAATGGAAAGAGACAAGATAGGCAAAAGGAGAACCAGAACATCAGAATGGTGCTGTGGTGCAGTTATGCAGCAGCCATGGAATCTAAAGTGGAAAGCATATGAGACAAGAATGGAACAGAATGGAAACCATCAGTCCAATCAACCAGTGGAGGATTGGAAATAGAAGAAAGAAGAAAGAGACAGAGACAGAGTTCTACCTAAGGGAATGAGGCATCTGGGACACATGTGAAAAGGCTACAAAACTGGTCTGGTGATGTGAGGAATTCCATGATGGAAATGTGCAGAGGTTTATCAGGAGAGAGGAAAATGTAGGGGATATTGTGAAGGCCAATGAATTCCATAACATAGAGTCACTCAGACTCTTCTACAAACCTTTCTGAAGGGCCTTCATTGCCTAAGTATTCTCCTCCTCTCTATCCTCTCTTCTTGAATTCCTAGGGTCAAACATCTCATATCCTTCTAACCTCTTGCTATTGACCACCTTGAATCCTATCCCCCAGGACTTAGGAGCTACTTTACAACACACTTGCAGAGGGTGTCAAAGAGGTTGTTCCAAGTGTGCTTGGCATGGCACATGATGATGGAGATGCTGTGCTTTTCTTTGCTAAGGCATACTGCACAAATGGGAAGGATGGCCACTTTTGTATCTTTTAATTTTGGGGCTGGGTTGATGTGTGGGATTGGGGCATCAAGTTGAAAGGGACAAGGTTTTTTCTGGTGAGCTATGTCTATGGCCATAAAGGAGGTTGGAGATATGGGTGGCTTCAACTGGCTGGCCAAGCATGTGTGATTGGCCCTAAAAGTGGGGGCCTGAGATGCACCTGAAGCAGAGGCAACTGACTGTGCATTGATCTGCATGTGATTGGTTTTTGGCAGGATTATGACATTTGAGATAAAAAATCTTGTGTTCCAAAGTGGCCACATGGTGTATACCTGCATGCAGAAATGGGATGGGAGGTTTGAAAAAGGGTGGTAGAAGGGTTTTCAAGGAAGGTAAAAAGATTGCAAACAATGATGAGAATGCATCTCATTAATCATTAAGGTGGCATCCTTTAGTTGCTTTTGGAAACTCACAAGGTGGTATTCATTGATTGGGATTTGGAAGAAAGTGTCTGGGATACCAATCACTTGGTGCCATTGTTTGCATACTTGTTCCTGGTATACAAGAAGGGCATGTCTGACATATTTGCATTCTCCATGCCAAGATTTGTGTCACTTGATGGTCAACCAGAATTCATGGACCATTTTTATCTGCTCTTCCAGCCTAACAAAATACCACTTTTGGATTTGGAACTGGTATGACTAGTCAAACCCTACAATTTTGAAATTGCCAGAACCACCAAAACCACCAAAACCACCCAGAACTGACTGGAACCACCAGAAGTGTTGGAACCCACAGTTCCAAACTCAGCAGTCCCCTTATAGACATTACTACACTATTCATTCCATCCTCTTCCATTTATCCCATTAAGGTATGAGTGTGCCTTCACTACATAGCACTATATAAGTCTGTACTTCAGCTATTGACACCTCAGTCATTGCCACTGTTATGGAATTTGTCAGCCTTCACATAGTTCTATGACCTTCTATTTAGGTAATCCATAGTATTTAAATACCCATCTAGCCTGTATCTCTCTCCATTCTTGTTCTATGCAATCACAATGTCAGTCTTGTGAATTCACAACTCATCTGGTTGTAATCTAGTCCCCTTGTCTCTTGTTCTCAACCTTGTTACTTCTTTGAGGATGTAGCATCTCTTTGTGAGTACCTCCCTCAGAGTAAGTAAATCCTTGACTATGATGCAAGTCTGTCAACTCACATAACAAAAGAACAAGAGTCTCTTTTTGTTCCTTCTATCTAGGAGCAGGACCACTCTAGCCAACCCAAGATTTTCCCCCAGCACTCAAGAGAGTTTTTTGAGCTCCTGACAACTCAGAAGAAACCAGAACACCTCAGAACCCTTTGGACCTTGCAGTCACCCCTTGAACATAGTCATCCACTAGACCCAGTATCCCAATGGACCCCTCCTCATCCTTGAAAAGAGTTTTAGGACATCAATACACAATCAACCTTGCATTATTGCCCTCACCACCCAAGCATATTGCCTCACTGCCACCCTCTAGTTCTCAACCCAGCATCCCAGTAACCAACTCCTTGCCACCTGTCACCCCCCTAGTAACCACAACGTCCACTGTCATACCAATGACCATCCCATTGACCACTGCACCACCACCCATGGTCCCACTGTCACAACCCCCTGCCAACCCACCCCCACCACCAGCCAATCCCATGCCCACCACCACTAGCACCACTGAAATCAAAGCAGCCCTCCCAGCTGACTTCTCTGGGAAAACTAAGGATGCTGTCCAATGGGTGAAAGCCATGGAGGTGTACTTTTGGGTCAACCCCTCTACCTACACCACTGATGATGCCAAGTCAGTAACCATGCTCAAACAAAATGAGCCAAGGACAAGGATGTCACTTTGCAGATACCTGGTTGGATATCCTTGCTGACTCAAACATCAAAGTGGCAGACAAAGACTTTGACAAACAAAAGAGGCTTTCACCAACATGTTCTATCCATACCACCAGGCAGAGATGGCCAGAGACAAACTTAATAACCTCAAACAAGTTCCAACTTGAAAAGATCATGGTTTTCAGACATACCTCTCCAAATTCCAGAACTTGGTTGCACAATCCCAAGCAGGAGATACTCCAGAAGTACAAAGACTCTTTGCTGAAGGGTTGGACATCCAGATTGCCACCATGATCTACACTATAGAGAAAGTCCCCAATACTCTCAAGGCTTGGATGAACAAAGCCATCAACTTCCACCAACAAAAGGCTTGCATCATTGCTATTAAAAAAGGACATAGCCTACCCCTCTCCTCTTTCTCCTCCAACTCACACTTCACCAGAGACCCAAATGCCATGGATGTGAATGCTATTCACCTAAAAAAGCTCTCTCCAGCTGATTGAGCTCACTGCATTAGAGAAGGACTTTGCTTCAGATGTCACAAGAAGGGACACAGTGCAAATGAATGTCAATCCTCCCAGACACAAGGAAAACCCAGAGGGAACAATTGCCCCCAACAGGTCAGAAACACCCAAACATCCTCCTCCCCCACACCCACCACTGCCACCATTGCTTCCATTACCTCCATCAATGCCTATATTCAGAACCTCACCGCCAAGGGCAGAACCACCAAAGATATTCTCCAGACCTTGAAAATTTGCTATGAGGATGAAGAAGAAGACATAGCTGCTGCCACCACCTTCTCTGACAATGAGGGCTCTTGATTTAGGAAGTTGCCTCAATGTCTTCTTCCCATGACCTGTCCCATGTACTAGTAGCCTTGCCAAATGAATGAACCATTCATCTCCCCATCAGGCTGGCCACTGGAACACAAATTGTTGAAACCACTGCCCTCATTGACTGTGGTGCCACTGGAAATTTCATTGATGTCGGCCTCCTGTCCAAAGCAAACTTCCCCTTATAACATCTTCCCAAGCCCATTCAGGCATACAATGTAGATGGAACAGCCAACATCAGAGGAACCATTGGATGGAAAGCCCACACAGACATCCTCTTTTCTCACTCTAGAGAAAGTACCAACCTTATGGTTCTCAGTCTTGGTCATCAACAAGTTATCTTAGGAATGCCCTGGTTGTGCAAATGGAACCTTAAGATCAACTAGATATCAAACACTGTCTCCATCCCAAAATTACCAAACCCCTCGCCCCCTGACTACATCCCCCAATGATATCTCTTGCAATGGTTGGGCCTTAATGTGGATTGAAAAATTTCCAACAGATTGAACAAGTGACAAGCTTGGCTAAAGGGAGAACAGATCAACAAAACCACCATCTCCACCCAAATCACCCAAAACTCCCAACCAACAGAACCAGTTATTCCAGAATGGTGTAAAGACTTTGCAGATGTCTTCTCTGAGAAAACCCATGACCAACTCCCCTCCCATTGTCCCCATGACCATACCATCAAACTCTGTCCTGACTTTGTCCCTAAAATTGCCAAGATCTACTCTCTCAACCCAATGGAGATGAAGACTTGCAAAACTTTCATTGAAGAACATCTTAAGACAGGACAAATTGTACTCTCAAAGTCCCCCCAAGCCTCTCCCTTCTTCTTCATACCAAAGAAGGATGGAACCCTATACCCATGTCAGGATTACTGCTACCTAAACTCCCACACTGTCTGAAACACCTACCCTCTTCTTCTTATGCCTGAACTCATTGATGACATGAAGGAGTCCACCCTGTTCACCAAATGTGACATTTGCTGGGGATACAACAACATCTGCATCCAAGAAAAGGACCAATGGCAGGCTGCCTTCATCACTCCCATGGGATTGTTTGAACCCACTGTCATGTTCTTCAGATTTTGCAATGCTCCCCCCACATTTTAGGCATTCATGAACCACATTTTCACTGACATGCTAAGGAAGAAATGGTTGAAAATCTACATGGATGATCTTGGGATCCACACTAAGGACAACATTGCCCTCCATCATGAGCATACTTGGCAGGTACTTCAACATCTACAGGAGCATGGACTATCAATCAAACTCTCCAAATGTGTATTTGACACCCCTCCCATGGAATTCCTGGGCATGATTATTAGACAAGGAGAGATTAAGATGGACAAGAAAAAGTTGGAAGCCATAAAAGAGTGGAAACCCCCCACATCAGTCAAAGGAATCCAGTCATTCACTGGATTCACAAACTTCTACAGGAAATTCATTCCAGATTTCTCCAACATCATTGCCCCCCTAAACCTGCTCACTTGTAAAGGAAAACCCTGGATCTGGACTTGACTCCAACAAGATGCCTTTGAATGTCTCAAACATATCTTCTCCTCCACACCAGTCCTACAAATCCCTGATATAATCCATCCCTTCTCTATTATGACTAATGCTTCCCTGTTGGCTGCTGGAGCAGTACTCGTGCAGGTGGATGAAAACTCTGACCTGCATCCCTGCACATACTTCTCTTGCACTTTCTCCTCTGCCCAGCACAATTATGACATCCATGATCATGAACTCCTTGCAGTGATCCTAGCCTTAGAGGAATGGCACCAATATCTCCAGGGAACTGCACATACTGTCACCATCATCACTGACCATAAAAACCTCTCCTGTGTCAAAGACCCTTGGAAACTGTTCAGATGACAAGCCAGATGGTCCCTCTTCCTCCAGGACTTTGACTTGCAATGGCAAGTCATGCCAGGAACCAAAATGGCCCCTGCAGATGCACTATCCAGACGAGACCATGTAGACACCATTCAGGACAATCAGGAGACATTCCTATGCCCAGAACCTGTCATCATCCAAGCATTGGACCTGGCTCTAGCCAGAAAGATTTAGTTCTCCACCCAGTCAGACCCACTAGTACTTCAAGCCCTTGAGGCCTTGAAACTTGGTTCCCTCCTGTTCCCTCACTCATCCAAAGATGACTGGCATATGACCAATGGCCATCTATACTTCAAAGATCACATGTATATCCCCTGTTACAATTTTCTTCCTTTCTCATGTATTCTTTCTTGTCTCTGTAGTACAATATCCTTACTTCCACTTTGCTCCTTTACATGAGGAGACCGACCACTACTTACTCATCTTCCCATCATGCTCCTCTTCCTTTATTATTCCTCTCTAGTCCTTTATCTTATCACAGGACTGTCTCTCCTCTTGATTATCTCTCTTGTGGTAGTTATGTTTCCCCAATATTCCACCAAGTTCTATAACCTTCTACTTAGGTAATCCATAGTACTTAAATATCCACTCAGCCTGTATTCCTCTCTTCATTCTTGTTCTACACAATCACAGCGTCAATCTTATGAATCCACAACTTGTCTAGTTGTGACTCAGTCCCCTTGTCTCTTGTTCTTACCTTAGCCTTACTTTGAGAATGCGGTGTCTCTCCATGAGTACCTCCCTCAGAGTAAGTAGACCCTTGCCCCTCGATGTAAGTCTGTCGACTTGCATAACATCCCCCCACATGAGCAACAAGCCATTACTCACTCCATACATAACTCCCCCACTACTGGACATGCTGGACGCTTCAGAACCAAAGCCCTACTAGAGAAAGACTTCTGGTGGCCTGGCCTTTCCTCTTTTGTCAATGCCTTCATTTTGGGATGTGCTGTGTGCCAAGAGAACAAAGTCAACCACCATCCCCACTTACTCCCATCCCTTCATCTTCCCCCCTACCCTTCAAACAACTTTCAGTTGACCTGGTCACCAACCTCCTTCTTTCAAATAGACATGATTCATTGATAGTCATGGTCAACCACTGCCTTACAAAGGGGGTAATTCTCATCCCTTGCTCAAAAACCATAGATGCAGCTGGAACAGCTAAACTTTTCCTCCACCATGTATTCAAATGATTCAGTCTCCATGACTTCCTGATATCTGACAAAGGCCCACAGTTTGTGTCTGCCTTCACCAGAGAACTAGCACAATTCCTCCACTACAATGTCAAGCTCTCCACCACATATCACCCTCAAATGGATGGACAAATGGAACAGACCAATCAGGAAATTGAAATGTACCTCTGCATCTTCTGTACCAACAACCCTTGGAAATGAATGGACTTCCTTCCCACTGCTGAGTTTCACCATTCTCCTTGTTACATGAATATGAATCCAGAGCATATCCACCCCTGGAAAAGACCTTCCTCCCAGCCCTGGAAAATTGCCTGGCAACCCTGGAAGAAGCCCAGAAAGAAGCCTTGGCGGCACATGAAACTGCCCAACAAATCATGAGGGAATGAAACACTCAGAACTTTTCCCCTTGGAAAGTTGGAGATAAGGTGTGGTTGGAAGTGATGAACTTCCATCTCAACTACCCCTCTAGGAAACTAGCTCCCAAATGACAGGGACCCTTCGAAATCTCTCCAGTGCTTTTCCCACTCACTTACCACCTCTGCTTACCTGCCACCTGGAAAATACATGATGTATTCCATGCTTCCCTTCCCTCTTCCTGCAAAGAGACCAAAGCACACAGTCCAAACTTCTCAAAGCCTCTGCCTGACCTGATTGGTACTGAAGAAGAATACAAAGTCAAGCAGATTGTTTTACATTTTGGAACTTTGGGATGCTGCAAATACCTAACTGCATGGAAGGGATACCCTTCATCACAAAACACCTGAGAACTTGAATCAAACCTCCAACATGTGTCAGAGATTCTTGGCACTTATAAGCACACCCACCAGCTCAGCTACTTAAGCACAACGCCATGCCCTTCACCCTAGCACATGACATTGCCTTCCCCATCAGACCAGTCAACATTCCCTGGATCCTGGGACTCACCATCTATCAGCTCAGATACCTCCAACTCCATGACCTCCCCCTTGATCATGCTAAAGTTCACTCCTGCTTCTGTAAGGAGTCCAGGTGCACCATCCATAACTGAAACTACAGGAAGTGGTGTCTCTCTGTGAGTATCCCCCTGTAGATGCACCTGGCAGTTGCCACACCATACCCAGAATCTTCCAATCCCACCTTTGCTACAGTTATTTTCCTTGGAATTTATACCTTTGCTGTTTTCACCACTGCTCTCATTATTTTATACATTCATCATCATTCTACCATTACCTCTCCTTTCTCATGTCCTACCTCCCAACCTCTCCCTCTTATAAACCTTCCCACACACCCTCGCCCAACTCTCAGCCCATCCAGGTCACTCTCCTCTCAACATCTCAGGTTTATGCCCTCTATACCCTTGTCATTGCCACCCCTGCCATTGTCATCACCATTGAAAATCTCCCAAGCTACCAAGTGGACATCACCTGCCAACTCCTCATTCAGCTCTTCCATCACATTGCACTTGCACAAATCCAGCACTTCAGAGCCTGTCCAGATGACCTACCTTAGATCTTTGGCCTCCCACTTTACACCACTCTCTCCCTCCTGCCTGGACCAGTCCTCAAACTGCTACACACCCACTCCTTCCACTGCTACCTGGAGGAGCTCCTGGTTGACATCCTCTACCCCACATTCCACCAGGTCTATCTCTTCCTCACTCAAGCAGAGCAGCAGCACTACCATGGACAGACTGTGATTATTCCACAGACCACAGACACCCCCTTTCCCATTTCCCTGGCCCTTCAAATCTGCTCACATCCTGCTTCCCCTACACTCACCACTGTAGACAATGGAGATGTCATCCACATCCAGATCTCCAATGGTCACTGGATCACTTCATCCACTTCGAGGGTCTTGGTTCAGAACTCTCTCCCTTCATCCACCGACACCCAATGCTACATTTGTTCAGATCTTGGTCACCACAGCATGGACTGCCCCTTGTACACCTGTCCATCCTATTGTTAGACAGCCCCAGGACACACTGCTCATTATTGTCTGGTGACCCGATGTGATCTCTGTCATAGATGGGGACATTCTGACAACATATGCAACCTTTGAATCTGTGGAAGATGTGATGGCCAAGGACATGTGGCAGATAGTTGCCCAATCAACCCCTTGTCTCAATCAGCAGCTCACAGCACTTATGGAGGGACCTACTCTGAGGATGATGATCTCAACACCCTTGTGGATGATGAATGAGAGACTTAGGTATGTTGAGCCTGGAGCTCAAATGTATGAAGGGGGTAATGTTATGAATTTCTTCCTTTGTGATGTCTTCTTCTTTATTGCTGTAATACATCACCCTTACTTCTGTTTTGCTTCTCTACATGAGGAGACTGACGATTACCTACTTGCCTTTTGATCATCTGCTTGTTCCTTAATATTTGCTCTCTAGTATCACACCTCCCTAACAGGGACTACTTGTGATGAAGGCATACTTTGCCATGAATGCTTTCCTCTATGAAAAGCAGAATGAAATCCTAGCATTCCTAAAGAAAGTGGACATAGGTTGCAGCATATCTTTTGCCAAAGGATGGTTGATGAAATGCACCAAGAAAAACATCAAAGACAAAGATCAGACCTTCACCGAAATTGAAGCAGACTTTATAGCCAAATTTAACCCCTCTGACCACACCTCCAAGGCGCAGCATGGCCTGGTGCATATGTGAATGGAAGGAGACCCCTTTAATGGTGACTTCCACGAGTTTGAAGCAGAATTTGAACTGAAAGCAGCTTGCCCCAGTATAACCAACAAGCACATCCTTATGAATATGTTGGGCAGAGCAGTGTTTGCCAACCTAGCCTTTAAAATGACAGCCCTACTTAAAGAACCAAAGGACGACAAAGGATGGCTCCACAAGGCTGGTCAATTGTATGATGCAGCTATTCAAACAAGGAAACTCAGAGGCAGAACCCACTACTTACCGAGCTGTTCAGGACCCAAAAAACCTCTAAGGAACCCAATACCATGGATGTTGACTGGATCTACTTAACTCTGGTCCAATGAGTGGAGCACCTGTGAAATAACGAGTTTCATTTGCCACAAGGTTGGATGTTCTAGCAGAAACCACGCCAGACTTTAGAAACCCTCTGGTTTCCACATCTACCTCCCATGGAACCGATGAGTCCACAACATTCATACCACCAACACTGCTTGCCCACCCCCTGAAGACCCTAGAACCCAATGCATCAATGAGGTAATCTCTTCCCTTAACACAATAGACTCCAACAAGAATCACTCTAATGGTGAGATTCTCCAAAACATGCAGATCATCTTTGATAATGATCTTGAGAAAACCAGTGAGCAAATCAATATGGTTTGCCTTGAGGGACCCACCCCTGAATGGTTGGATTTTTAAATAAAGGAGGAGTTTCAGTGTGACCTTCCTCCCATATGAGAGAAGTTTTTGTAACTGGTAGAAGCTCTCAATCTATGAAACACGCTGTTTTCCTCTATCATGGTTCTCTTGGACAAATTGGCAACACCAGTGCCCTCATTGACACCAGCACCACAGGAAACATTATTGACCATGAGCTGATTGGCAGAAACCACTGGCCCAAAAAACAACCCACCATGCCCATCTATGCCAACAATGGAGATGGGACCCCAAATGAAAAGGGGATGCTATAGTTATGCACCCAACTCAGACTGCAGATAGGAGAAAAAGAGGAACTATAATGGATCCACATTGTTCACGTAGGAAATGAGAAACTCATTGAGGACTACCTTGGGTTTGCAACACAAAACCAGTTATAAACAGGATGTCGAGGAAAAATCACCTTCCCAACGAATAGAAAGTTTCCCGACATGACACTCCCAACACCACCTATCAACAGTATCTGGTCTGCTACCTTTGCATGGACTGAAATGAAAAACAGGAAGAAATAAACCTTTGCCAAATATGGCACATATGTGTAACCATGGGAATTTGAAAAATGACAATTTCCACAACTATGATAGGGTGTAGAAGAGTAAGGGAGAAATAGAAAATACCGGCCGAAGGCGGGGAAAAAAAATGAGAAAGTATATATAGAAAAGAAAAAAGAAAGTAGATAGGAAAGAAAAAAAAAAGAAAGCATATAGAGGAATATAGAGAAGAAAAAGGAGTATAATGAAAGTATAGTTGTTAATGTACAGATATGATAGAGGTTGAATGTGGGGAGTTGGGAAGAATTTTTAAAGTAATGTGTTTGAATAACAGAGGATTGGTGATTTAAGACTGAAGGTAGAGGTGAACTCAGAGGGAACTCTGGAGTGACTAGAAACTACAATGAAATTGTGTAAATGTAACTGAAAAGTTTTAGTGTACAGGAGGGGTTTATATATTATACAAAGAACTGATGTAAAAAGAAGTGAAATAAGATTTGAATATGAACTGGTAAAGCTAAAGGATATGTAAGTGGAGTGAGGCTAGGCGAGCACACAGGTTTGAGGTAACCTGTGAGGGTGTGAGTATGGGCAAAGTGTGAGTACAGGTATGAGTAGTTGAATTGCCATCACTGTCACATCTGCACCTGTGAGTGAACCCATAGCGCTCAAGCAGCATTTGTTTATGGTGTTATGTGAGTTGACAGACCTATGTTTAGGGTCTAGAGTTAACTTTCTTTGAGGGAGGTACTCATGAAGAGACTCAATGTCCTCAAGGGAGTCTCAGGGGTAGGGACAAGTGTACAAGGGACTAGGACACAACCAGATAAGTTGTGAATGGCAAGACTGATGCTGTGATTGTGTAGAACAAGAATTAGAAATGTTACAGGCTGTGTGAGTATTTAAGTAGTATGGATTATCTAATTGGAAAGTTGTAGAACTATTGGAAAGGATGGAAAACACATGACTATCATAAGAGAATAGTTAGGGGAGAAGACAGAGAGAGAAAATAAGAGAGAGAGAAAGACAGTGGCCAGAGAGGAACAAATAGGGATTGTGGAAGAGAGTCAAAAGTGAGTAAGTAATGTTTGGTTTCACAGTGAAGCGGGGCAAAGGAGAAGTAAGGACATTATACTATAGAAAGGAGAAAGAAGACAGAAGTAAGGAAGAAATTTGTAACATTACCCCTCTCATACACTTGAGCCCCAGGCTTGACATTCCTTAACCTCTCATTCATCATCCACAAGGATATTGAGGACATTGTCTTCCAAGTAAGTCCCTGTGTAAGTGTTGTGAGCTTCTGGCTGGGATATAGGGGGTTGATTGGACAGTTATCTGCCATTTGTCACATCTATCACAGATCTGAAGATTGCATATGTCATTGAAATGCCCATCTATGACAGAGGTCACATTGGATCTCCAAACAATGATATGTGGCATGTCTGGGGGCCATTTGATGATGGGAAGGGCAGGTGTACAAGGGACATTTCATGCTGTGGTGGAGGGAGTTATGGACAAGGACCCTGAAGGCAGAGGAAGTGATTCATTGTCATCCTCTATGACTGGGGGCATAGGTGAGGAGGGGCATGAAGAGAGCCAGAGGGCCAAGGGGATGGCAGTAGAAGAGGTGGTGTTTTGCTGTTGGACTTGCTCCAAATAGAGATGTTGTTCTATTCAGATGAGGGAGAGGAAGATGGGGTGGAGAATGTTGGTTGGGAGCTCCTTCAAGTAGTGGTAGAAGGAGTGGGTGTGAAGCAAGTTGAGGACCAGTCCAGGTAAGAAGGAGAGGGTGGTGCAAAGGGGCAAGCCAAACATAGTAGAAAGATCGTTTGGGCACACTCTGAAGTGCTGGAGTTGGGCAAGGGTGATGTAATGGAGAAGTTGGATGAGAAGTTGGCAGGCAATGTCTTGTTGGTAAGAAAAGAGTTTTTTGATAGTGATGAGAATGGAGGGGGAGGCAATAGTGAGGATATAGAGGGCATCAATGCAAAATGTTAGAAGTAAATTGACAAGGATGGGCTGAGAGCTGGGGGGGGGGGGGGGCAAGTGGGGAGGTTTATAAGATGGGAGTGTTACATGAGTTGACAGACTTACGTTGAGGGTCAAAGGTCTACTTACTCTGAGGGAGGTACTCATGAAGAAACGCTGCATCCTCAAAGTAAGGCTAAGGTGAGAACAAGAGACGAGGGGGTTACAATTTTCTTCCTTTCTCATGTATTCTTTCTCGTTTCTATAGTATGCCAACCTTACTTCTGCTTCACTCCTCTACATGAGGAGGTTGATCACTACTTACTTGCCTTTCCACTTTCCTCTTCTCCATTATGCCTACACCTCTAGTATTGTGTCTTATTACAGGACTATCTCTCCCCTTGATTATCTCTCTTGCGATAATCATGTGTCTCCAATATTCCACATAGTTCTACAACCTTCCACTTAGGTAGTCTGTAGTACTTAAATACCTGCCTAGCCTGTATTCTTCTCTTTATTCCTGTTCTACGTAATTACAGTGTCAGTCTTACAAATCCACAGTCTGTCTGATTGTGACTTAGTCCCCCTCATCTCTTGTTCCTACCTTAGCCTTACCTTGAGGATGCAGCATCTCTTCGTGAGTACCTTCCTCAGAGTAAGTATCTTGATCCTGACGTAAGTCTATTGACTCACGTAACAGAGGGGGACTAGGTCACAACCAGATGAGTTGTGGATTCGTAAGACTGATGCTGTGATTGCATAGAACAAGAATGAAGGAGAGGAATACAGGCTAGGCTGGTATTTAAGTACTACAGATTACCTAGGTAGAAGGTTGTAGAACTTGGTGGAAGTCTGGAAACACGTGACTATCGCAAGAGAGATAATCAAGGGGAGAGATAGTCCTGTAGAGAGATATGATACTAGAGCAGGAGACATAAGGGAGAAGAGGAATGCAGGAAGGCTAGTAAGTATTGATCAACCTCCTCATATAGAGGGGTGACACGGAAGTAAGGTCAGTGTACTACAGAAACAAGGAAGAATATGTGAGAAAGGAAGAAAATTGTAACAGGAAGGATGTGAGATAGGGCAGGGGGGGAAGTGGAGAGCCACTGGAAGTAGCAAAGAATGAGGCTGGTGACAAGTAGGGCAATTATGTAGATGGCAAGGGTGATGATGATGGATGA
>JBBPMO010000305.1:0-31385 GCA_038090315.1 Xanthoconium stramineum | reverse complement strand
TGAGTGGGTCAGGCCGATGGCAGCTCGTCATAGCATGCAGATAAGCGATATATCGGGTACTCTCCAGGCTGCCATCCCCTACAATGAGGCCTAGGTCGACATTCACATTGTACGTGTGAAATAGTGGTGCATTGGGGCCGAAACTTAGACTGAAATTGTCAACATCAACGCGAACCCGATGATCCTCACACCTCCTGAGCCATCCATTTGGTATGATGAGATGTCTGTGGATAAGTGACTCTGGTACAAGGACCTGCGCAATGTGGGTTTTCGGTCGGAGAACGAGCATGCTCTCCAAACCAAATAATGCCCCGACACTTTGGTTCTCGTCGTAAACCATGCCCTTAAAGTCATTGGACTCAGGCTCTCCATTTTCATTGACGAAAAAGGATAAGCCGTAGCATGGCAAAGTGACAGATAACCTTAGAACGGATGCGGAGTCGACAGGGGATGTAGTGATTAGGAGGTTCATGGATTGGCTCTGATGGTCAGGTTTGTCCTGAGAACTCCAGCTCCACTGCGTGTAGTTGACATCATTGAGACACTTGAAACACTTGGACACCATTTTCCAGGTTGGGCTTCGAATATCCAGAAGAACCTCGTGACCTTTGTACAGACGATATTGTCCAGGCGAACAATCAATCCTCCAGTGCTCAGAGGACTGTTCCCAAAACTGTGAGAAAGGGCGTATTTCAATGATCTTCGTAGCCAAGTTCAGCCAGTGAACATGACCATCAATGAGCGTTGGTGGTAGGTCTCCAAGGAGTGTTGTAGGGGGTATCAACTCGAGTATCTCGTTTGTCTCATGGCACTGTACTCGGAGAATGAAGTCATCATCGTTTTGGAACGAAACATGCACCTGCCCAAATTCAATCATTTCCTTTATGTCATAGGTGGTAGTTGGAGAATTACCTTCAACCCAGACGTCACGGAAAGTATCATGAAATCCTTTCCTGGAACAGTGTATGATATGACAAAAGATCCTTGCTGTGAATGGTAGTCAGGAACACTTGTCTGAATCAAAAATTGCAACGTTTACACACATCGCCAAGAATTTTTTGCACTCCAGGCAAATACCCGATCTTACATGGCAATCCACCCAATGTTTGATCGTCCACCTGAAGCAGCCCATTAAGCAGGTTAATATGCACTGCTTGTAAAGATCCGTCCTTGGTTGCTCTGGTTGAACATGCAAACCAACAAGTGTTTGGTTTCTGCAACTGCCTCCATCTCTGCGTACCTGGTTGATGACAAAAGAAGATCCTTGCAACAGCGAGGTCAATGCCATTGTCTGATGGGTCGCCAAGAATGGAATCGCTCAAGGTCCCCTCGAGAGCTAGAGAGAGATGGTAGTCTCGGGACAGTTGTGAATCATCATAGATCATCATGATCGAGTCTGGAGTGGGTGATAAGCCAAATATTGACACCCAGCAAGCAATTAGACATACATTCAGAAAATGCATGTATAAAGAAGGAGCAAGTGAGTAGGGCATCAACGTCCTCCGCAGAATGAAAGAGCTTGTGGAGGGTGACGGGATCAGCATCAAATGTGCTCCGACAAGTGGCAGCCATGGCTAGCAAGAGCATCTTGCGTTCTCCGTTTACAGGTGCTTTTGTGAGGTCATATGATAGTTCCTGCACCCAGCCGAACGTCTTTCTGCGTACCCTTCGAAGAAGCGTAATGATGCGATTTGAGACGTCTTCACAAGGACTGGATGCAAGCACCCGAGTGAGCAACAGAGAAATGTTACTCATCAACAACCTGTCGATTGCGCCGCCTCCAACATCCACAAACAAACTCTCAAGTTCATCCAAAATGGCATTGCAGAATGGTGATCCTTGGAGTTCTTCATGCCAGGTCCACGTCCCTGTGTTAAAATCCAGCGGTCCGACTTGGAAAGCCGAATGACTGAGGAGGAAATGAACTTCTTCGCGACGAAGGTTGAGGGTTCTGCTTCGCAGCCCATGTAGGATGTTGAGCCACTGGAGTGAACCACAACTCCGCAGATGTGCGAATGCAATGAACTCGTCGAGGGAGTGGTTCGGGGGACAGTTTACTTGAGCAGCCAAGATGTCGTTGGAAAAGTGGGAGGTATGATTCACATACATTTCCATTTCACGCGAGCCTGTACCTGTGTAAGTAAGGCTGTACGAAATCTGGTCATCTTGTAGTTGGTAAGCCTTGTTTGACCATACCGACAGCTTGTCCTCTCTATAATCGAGATCTGGCCAATGAACGACGTAACGTAAGATTGGGTTGTTCCAGGATTGTGAACCCTCTGGATAAAAGTAGGCAAAGTGGATCTGAATCCAAGGGGGTGGACCTTGGCAATCGACGAGGTAAGGCCGCAACGCAGGGATGTGTGCAAGTAGATGGTCTGATTGTTCTTCAAGAAGCCCACCTGCCGATGACTGGGAGAAAACAAACACATAGAAACCATGCAGAATGCGAGGTGCAGCAGAACGCCAGATACGAATGCACATGGGGCATTGCAGTTCAAAAACGACAACTTTGGCATATAGCGGCGAGGCGGGCAATAGAGACTGAGAAATCTCTGAACTCTCAGCAGGTGATCGCTCAGGTGGTTTATTTTGGTGTTCATCATGGGTTCCCCAAAGAGCTGCGCCTCCACGCTGCAAACCGTCCGGTGCAGTAACCATCGTGTCTTCCTCGATGCGAGCTTTGAGCTGCTGGAGATGCCGGGATTGGTTATAGTAACGGACTGGGAGGCTCTCTTCGGTAAATTCATTCGAAAGTACCGACCACCCCGGACGTGATCGAGAATCGCGTGCAGAGAGGTACTGGTATGCGCAGGAAAGACGGTGAAGGCTTGACCTTGTTCGCAGGAGCAGTCTTTCCAGGAAAATAACGGGGATTTCAGGAGAGTAGTCAGCGAGCATGGGAACCTCCTTCACAGCTATCTTATCGATGGCGACATAGAGCTCAATCCCCGTCAACAATGCAATGGACCAGTCTTCTGGACGATTCCTCAACGTATCATTGACCTTCGCCATGTATCTCTCCATCAAGATTCCGAGCTGTGAACACGCTTCATCCGCATTTGTGACGCAGGCGAGCCAATCGTCAATGTTCTGTTCAACCAGTCGCTCGACGTCATGTAGGGCAAGCTCAGGGTTGGCGTTATATGCCTCATCGAAAAGAGTCCCATCCGAAGATAAGAGGTCTTCAATTGTGCTACGAGGAAGAGAGAGACGGAAGGAAGTATCAATGGGTTTACGGTCCGGATTTTCAAGGGCACTGCGGATGTATTCACCACTGTTCAAGAGTGAGAGCTGTGCGTCCGCGGTGAGCTGCTCCTGGGAAGGGTTCTGGAATAGGTATGGGCGGTTTTGCGACTCCATCCATCTGGTGTCCAAAACCTCTCGGAGAAAACTACGTGTCTCCATTGCCTTTGCGGAAAGCCAGCCAGGCAAAGAAGAACCAAGCTTTCTTAGACGTCGGAGGACTGTAGATGATATCAAATGAAGTAGATCACTGGAAAGATAGATGTTTCCTTCGTCTCTTGCCAGGGTACATGTGAAGAACAGAATGAACTGTTTGTAGGCAGCACGATCAACTGACACCTGGATTACAATCCTGATGAGAAGCCAAAGAGAAGAGCGACGCCACGAGCTGTTAAATTCATCACGAACACGTTTCGTGATGCGACGAGCATCATCAGCGCGATGATGCAGTAGTATGCCGGTGAACGTTGTTACGTGAGGGACACCATTAGCACGATCATCGCATTGCAGGAAGTGATCAAGCAATGTATTGATGTATTGTGGATGAGCGGAAGGAGGGGGCGGGGGATGCAAGATGACAGCGTCGGGGTGACAGAGGAAATTGGCGAGACTGAACTGGAAGCCCTCATCCTCAAATGCCTGGTTAGTCACCTCAACAGCCGATCCAGGGTATGAGCGTAGCAGAGGACCCTCTGATCCCCACACGGCTTCCACACTTGGGGACACTTCGAATGCTTCGCAAAGCATAGTGTTCACCCTCTTCGTGAGCATAACTGCAGCATTTTGTGGTCGGATGCGGAATGCGAGGATATCTAGAGGCTGTCAGCACGGATTGGAAGGGCATTGACGAAACTTACCCCCTGTTTGCATTCCTCGCAGCTGGGAGATAACAAGGTCGTGGCCCATGTGCTCCGACTGAACAGAGGCTCGTAAGTTGTCCAACATCTTGGTGATGCGAAGCCACTGCGCCTGCTCAGAGGTTCCGGAGAGGTGGGTGCTATAGGCATGGGCAGCAGCGCACACTGCGCTGGCTAACGAATGGTAATTTTCTGGGGTATAGTCGCTGTCCACGGGGAGCCGGACAGGAAGAAACACATGGGTGACAACATACTGCAATTGCGCAGAAGTAAGAACAGATGGTTGCGAGCTTATCGCATCAAGATCGGAGTCGTTGGAAGTAGGTTCAAAGGTGCCAAGACCGGGATGTAAGTTCGAGGAAGATTCAGACTCGGAGCTGTTGAGATCGGGATCGTTAGAAGTAGATCCAGACATGGCGGTTATGAGGTATCAGCCTAGCGATGAACACGTTGGCATGCTCAGTTGTTGTTATGCACCGCCTCAATTCCGGTGGCAGAATATACCCGGACCGATGTTCGTGTTCAACAGTAGTGCCCTCTGGATCAGACACCAATGTATCGATGGCAAGAGCCTGATCATGGGCTGGTGGTCACGGTCGGCAAGAACAAGCAGGCTCCGAAAACGCTTCTTCCAGCTGGTCCTTCGATCCCCATTGCGGTTTCTTGTTCACAATTGAAGCAGCCTCTCTTCTACGTGCATGTCACTTCTCCGGAAAAACGTGACGAGAAGGTATGTATCTTCCATCGTTTAAGACTACAAATTTAACACGCTCAAATAATACATGCCAGCTTCCATATGTAACCGCATTTCATCTCAGGCTAACCCGGGCCTATGTATGTTCAGTAATCTCGTCAAGCACCGCTCAGCAGGTACTGGATGCTTGAGATGGTTCAACGTGTGTGGTAGCGGCTGGTAGCGGTCGTTGCGTATGTCTTCATAGCTGTGCCATGACTTTCATATGCCCATTTTTCACTGGCTGTGATACATCATGATGAGTAACAACCATCACGTCAGCCATGCTCTCTCCGATGCCTCGAAATGTTCGCAAATAAGAGATATTATCTCTTGAGCGAATTTTCCCTCAAGGATTGGGGTCGTCCCGGGCTTTTCTTGAAGAAAGAAACCTTCCCTGACGTCGGTGATATAGAGTACGTTGACTTCGGCAAATACCTCCCAAGCATTAGACTTTGTCACAGCGGGACTAAGCTGGGTCTCGTTGTTGTAAGGGCGGAGTACCACGTTGCGCTGGAAGCGCTACGACAACCTCTTTACGGCAACGGAGCCTATGTCACAGGACAGCCTGGCATAGGTAAGTATCAAACGATGAGTGGCGTATCCTTGAGTTTGAACTTGACACTCACTTTATTTCTCCAGGGAAAACACCCTTCCTGGTGTATCTTCTGGTGTACTTTCTGGGCCAGTAAGTTGCGGTTGCAGTACAACTTCTTCCCATGAAGATTCACATTACGCCTTCTTCACTGACAACGGCGTTGGCATTCAATCTGTCCTGGTGGCCGACCCGATGGTTGAATACCCGGGTAACATCTGAACTCTGTGTGATTCTAACCAGGCGATCACAGATCCGGGCACCATCTTCTTGCAACTCGACGGGAACGTGCGAGTTATCCAAACAACTTCGCCCAAGGCCACACATTGGAAGGGGTTGACTAAGCACACTATGCCTGGAGAAACTCGTGAGTCTGCTAGTTACATCTACGAATCATGGTTCAACAGTTTCTTCTCCACGCACAGCCAGGTTATCGATTGCCACTGGGTCTGGAACAGATGTCGTCGACGACCAATGTTATTCAAGACACACCCGCGTCTTGGGCACCTCAATTCCACTAGATTCCCTCTTCCAGGGAAATCCCCGGCATCGGTAGTGCTCTCGTTCTAACGAATGAAGGTGCATGAGTCGTCAGTAGAAAAGGGACTGTCAAAATTACGCGATCTCCTCGAAGATCTTCCTTGGAAGGTAGTGTTTGTTGGAACGGGAGTAGATCGAATCGAGCGTATTGCAATGTCACGGGCAGACAAGACACCCTCTCTGTCAAACCAGGGACACGTACGCGTAGGGTGGAGTGGACCCTGTGAGGAAGGATATCATCTACACGGTACGGAAAATTTGTCGATGGATTAGAACGTCCGAGTCTTTTGATTTGGATGTTAGCACTACCGTGATGAGGATGATCCGGTGTCGAGAGAACCAATGACAATAGGTCAGTGATCCTCACCATGTTATCTTTTACTTCCTTTCCCCCTTCATCACGAATACTTTCTCTGTCTGCAGCAGAACGTTTCTTTCCTAGTTACGAAATTTACAAGTGTCTTCGTCTTCATTAGTGTACATGTCACAGGAGGTGGTACTACTCCAAGTCAATAATTCAGGCATTTGCACAAGATGCGCGATGGACCGTCCCGGCGAGTTCTCTCGTCAATGTTGTTCGCACCAGGGACGTAGCTCTCGTCCTGGCCTGCATAACGCCATTTGAACACAGCGAGGACTTGACCGACTGGGAATGCCTTCGAAGATCCTTGAGCGCAACGACTTTGTCTTGGTTTGGCGCAAACTTGGCAACGTTGGGAGGCTGTTTGAACTGGAGGTCGAACCCAAAGTCGGTGGAAAATGGCGTTTTGATGTGTGCGTCAGATGAATCATTGGATGAATCAGCGACTTGGAGATTCATATCGCCTGTGAGTTGCATAGATTTGATGCCGCGGTCAGGCAGGAGCGGGAGCGAGACTGTTTCCTTGATGACGGTATGTACGCCGGGGAAATAAACGAAGATCGTCGGCTCAAACCTTGCAGAAAGGATGAATGAACTTGCCTTTCTTGTGTTACAAGTCGATGGAAGGTTGCTCCATGCAACTTCGCCGCCGCCGGGGAGCATGCTCGTCTCATTTTCTTGCTCCCGAGCTTTATACCGTCCGTCTTGAAATGAGTCATGCGAGACGCTGCAGCAGGTGCAGGCGATGCCGTGCGCACGGCCGGGACATCAGGAGCCCCATATCGTGAAACGGGCGCATAGCCAGATGCACCACCACCAGTCGGAGGGGAATAGAATTCTACCCGGCAATTGCCGGGCAAGGCCTCGTCTACGCCAGCACCAACACTAGGACAACGATGGTCAACATCCCAAAGTGAGTGTCCATCTGCATCATGATGTCGTCGCCTTTCCTCACCCGTACGCAACATAGGACATGACGGACATGTAAGTCCCACTCCAGCGTGCTTCTCCACAGTTGCTCACCTGTTCCCCAGTCTGCAAGGGCAAGACGCGCAAGAAGCACACGTGCGTGTGTGCTTGTTATGATATAAGTACATCCAATGTATCCATCCTTTTCGTCACAGGCCCCGCAAGGTGACGCAATCCAAAAAGGGCAAATATTCGTTATTCGCGCAAGGAAAGCGTCGTCACAACCGTAAACCATCGGGTTATGGTGGTCAGACGAAGCCCGTCTTTCACAAAAAGGTGCGTCTACGACTACATGTGTCGCTCCTGTTCTCACCTGTGTGTTGCTTTAGGTCAAGACTACGAAAAAGGTTGTGCTGTGACTTGAATCCACGGTTTGCAAGCACAAGATGTAGTTGGCGTTGAAACGTTACAAGTAGTGTGTTCATCCCTGTCTTCGGTACACAGTGGCGATTCAATTCGTTGTTCTAGCTTCAAACTCGGGGGCGAGAAGGCCAAGGGTGCTGCCCTCTGATTCGTGCGTGTCTTCTGTCCGAGTGTTGCACACGTGTCTGATAGCTTGTTCAAAGTGAGCTGTATGCTGTCGTCATTCCTGCTTCGTGTCACTTTCATTGTGTATCCACAACCGCACTACCATATGCAGCTCACTGACGTTCTACACTCATGGTCTCAGCTATTTCGGTGGTGTGAAATATGCTATATGATGCGCAACCACCTCAGTTCTTTTGTGTGATATTTCGTGGAGCCCTCTGCACGCAAACACTCGGCCAGATTTTATTCCACCGTAGACAAATTGTAAAGCCACCCGTCTGCACGAACAACCGAACTCGACTGGTTGTTCTCAGTGTGCAGAAAATGGTTGAATCGAACATAAATGTATTCCGTCCAACAGCATGCACTACAGAACTTGAGCAAGATCCTAGCACGTTTGATCCGAGTAAAGAACGTCATCAGTCGGTCCCTGATGCTACTATCATCAATGCTGCAGGCGAATTTCCTGACCCGGACTCAATGGCTGCAAGACGAGAAGTTAATTATTCGAAAGCAAGTCTCTACCCTCGTCGTAGCCGTGAAATCGCGATGCTTATTGGAAATGCTTACTGCGAATAATGTGAAGAAACGGTATTCCAAACCTACACTCGGGCACTCCTGTGATGCAAGGGTGTGGCCATTAGAAGATGCACCAGGAGCATGCTGTCGCAAACGAGTAATGAGGATGGGGGTATCATATGCGTAAGACATCGAGCGCCGCTGCGTGTGGAGGAGTACTCTGTGAACCACCCGGAGAACGCCATGAGTGTAACACCAATGAAAGATGGCTTCTAGCACAGGAAAGAATGAGTAGCCATGGCACACAGGTCTGTTTGGATTTCTGCGGAATGCAATTACAGCTGTTTTCAAAAGTCCAGGGAAAAACCCAAAAAAAAAAGTCGACTTCGGAAAAGGACCCCAGGAGTCCATGGCTGGTTTGGCCTGCTAACGTCAGCATGTTGAACGCAGCAGATCCCACGGTCAGTCAACCATGCACCCTCATCATGCAGTGAGTTGCCTACAGAAGTTCCTTCATCTTGATGTCTTTCTGCTCCTTTGTGGTTGTCTTCCCTTTCATGGAACTCTTTTTGATGATGTCCAAATAGACAGTCAGTGAGATTGAGAATAATTGTGGAATACTATCATCCTTTAGAGCTGGGGATGACATGGAGTGTGCAAGGAAAACTTCTGACTATGGCTAATTACAAACATCTCTCAGCTACCTCTGGGGTCCTCCCCAGCAATCCCTGCCGTCCACCTTTTTTTTTTGGTTTTTCCCCGGACTTTTGAAAACCGCTGTAACCTCAATGGGTTTGAGAAACTGAAACGGGTAAATTAGTGTATGGCAGTGCATCACGCAGTGATACATGTGTACTCGCATCCGGGTGTCTGGGTCACAAGATCAATACCAACGCAGACACGACATTCTTAACACACCTGGGTCGCTAGTTTACAATGTGTGCTGTTCCCAACCCTCGTCGTTGATTGATGCAAATGTGACATGCAATAACCCCAGAAAACGGATACCAACTGTTTGGCCTTGCCCATTGGAAAGTTAATTCCAATGATACATGGTGTCATTCATTTGCAGGAGGTGACGATGGTCACCAAAGTCTACGAGGTAAAAAGACAAGTGACTGGGCACATGACTGTGAACGAATTGACCTCGCAAATCTTGCCGAAACAAGTGAAATTTCTTTGACGTCGTGTCAGCTGAAACCTGCAGATGATCAATTGCAACTTGTACCGAGACAATGTCCTACAATGACCCATTATTAACGCCTGCACTGGAAATGTACAGGGAATTTTTGTCCTTGTTGGACGCCCCACTCACCAAGACCGCTACATAACGGAGGTATCTGGGTTGTCGATGTCGAAGCCTCAAGAAGCGTGAAGGCCGCCAAGTTAGACTTAACCACTGAGGGTGCTGCTTCCACCCAATGGCCCGCGCAGGTTTCCAGAACGAGACCACAAAGTGACTGCTCGGACCTTGTGGACATCCTTGTCGTCTCTTTCCCTCCCTTCATCCGTCGTACCATTCACTACATCTGGCCCAGTGTCTCGTGTGTGGGCATGTCAACGATTCCAGGCTTGGCCTTGTTTCCTCCTAGAAGTGTGCTATACAGGTATGTTGTCATCTACACTCTTTGGTGGTTACGGCTCACCTTGGTACGGCTTTTGCGTTCTCCCTACAGGCCCGCCTGCAAAAGAGAAAATGTTCCACTTTCCCAGTTCGCTTCTTGAATGATGATGAGGTGTGTTGACCAGCTTGCGGCGTCTCTGGACTCATTGAACGATGGTAGGGGGGTGCGACTCGACTTTGTTAGCAAAGGAGCGGTGGAGAGACTGATGGGCAAGAATGATTAATGATTCGTCGTCCGTACAAGGTAGTCCAGCACGCTCTAGTGACTTCGATGATCTGCCAATTCACCGAACTGGGGATTCAAATTCAAATTTGAGTCGGTAAGCATGCTCCCGGATAGATCAATGTTCATGCTGACCAGAACAACCCTATAGAGCCACACGTCCCACGAGTTGTTGTTCTGTCACCTAGCAAGCCTACATGGAGGCCAGTGTGGCATGTCTCCATCAGCCTATCCGTCCTGGACCCCGATGCCGTCCCGGGAAAGCCCTGTCAAATTTGCATACCACTGTGTCAAGCCAAATACGGCCAAGCTCCGGTGTCGACGAACTATTGGCTAGGTCATACAAGCTCCACAGGGGCCCACCTGACGCGTCCTTTGTCGACCTTGATATCTTGTCGCGAGGAGATCGCTCGACATTCGTGGGACATTTGTGGAAGATTCATCAGGCTGGGGTGTCTGAATTAGATCTGACATGCCTATCACCCGGCTGTGAATCTTCCCTCCACCGAAGATAAACCCATTTCTTCTGGACTGCATTAATGTACCCCCCCCGTCCGCCAGCGCGAGGTGTGGTGAACTAGATTCATTGAATTTTCTACGTCTCACACGTTTGCAGACGGGTTATATAATTCCATTCTGTCCACAGATGTTAAGTAGCAGACCTCTCGATAAATCGCGTCTTGATGTGTCCCCTTGGTTTGAATCCATGAGCAAACGAGGTTGTCAATATCGTCCGTTGATGGGGATCACCTGTCAACGATGGCCAAAGCGATGGTAGTCCTTTGGTCTGGGGCATAGCCCATTGTAGGTCCACAAACGTGAGTACATTCTTCCGTTGACTTTCCCTTTTCACTCTCTTTGTCGCGATCGATGTCATAATACCGGGGGATACCGTTGGCACGTGGTGCGCTTGATGTTCAGACTTGCTTTGGTCGATTCCAGTCCGAAAGGATTTGGCCGCAGTTGTGCTGACGATGACTATTAAAGCCATCCAACATTCATTCCAGCTTCCACTCGTTGGCCCCAACTTTCTTTTGGACCACTCCCTCAGCCCGATGGCCTATCCCCAGAGTTCCTTCCACCCCGATCCTCGTTGGCGCGTGACACGCCAGAGTTTGCCCGTATCAAACGCATACTGGTCTGATGTGCGGCCGCCGACGCGCCTGGACGTGCCCCAACGCGTCAACCCAATTTTGAACGTCTCATTTGGCCAAGCGCAGCAGAGAGCAGTTTGGCCAAATGGATATCAAGCCTCAAACACCATCCCCGTTGATGGTTCCTCCACCGCATTCCCTTTCTTTGTGGCTGGCAGCAGCTACTACCCTCACGACATCGCATGCCCATCATCGAGTTGCATTCCTCCCATGCACGATCCGGCGCCGTCTACGAGTAATCATCCGTTCCAGCCATCCAGCCAATCTTTCCACGACATCCCCGCTGTAAGCGCCGCCATTGACATGAACTTCGTTCCAACCACGAAGAACCTGGCTACAAATGAAGCCAAGTTACAGGGACCCTACAATCCTCTACCCGAGCAGACTTTCGGGACTCTCTTCCAGAATGGGGACCTGGGCCAGTTTCAAGTTGGTACTGGGAGATCCTCATACTTTGAGCAAGTTGCACAGCAATCCGACAACGACAATATATTCACTAACATCACCGGTGGCGGCTGCAGAGCTGCCCAGTTTACATTCCAGTGCCCTCCTCCGACGCAGAACACAGAACCTCCCGTCCAGGATGCACCCTCTGGTGAAGTCCAACTTGGCATTCGGAAACACTTCCCCCTGCAGCAAGCTCCCCAGCAACTCGGGCACAACGAAAGCAGCCGTCACCAGACTCATGAGCAAACATCTGAAACTGCCCCTGCTGGGCCTGAGGTGCGTCTATGTAGCGCTCAGTACGACAACTCATCTCATCCTCCGGCACAGGATACATCTACACCGGCTCACATTTGCTCTGCCGTTCCAGGGAGTGCATGCAACCGTGGCGCAGCAATCTGTCTAGAGATCTTGCGTTTGTACATCACGGAAAGCTCAGGAGCGCTGACCGACCAACAAATACAATCTCTCGTCACCGCTGCCACAGTCCCGCCATCGGATTCAGGGCAGTCTGTGCTCGGTTTGCGAGATGATGCCACCAACGACACAACATTCTCTCCACACGGGGCAACAAGATAGCAGATGGCCTCGTCGGGCTCAAACGCGGCAGTTTCGTTTTTGGCTTCGTCCTCGCCTGGCGGATCTTGCTTCTCCCCTCAGAACACCTTTGAGGTAACAGCGGCGTCCTCGCCCAAGAGTACTGCCAGCTCCTCAACTTCTAAGAAGCGCCAGCGTACAGAAGACCAGGAACGTCCCGGAAAACAAAGATGAAAGTGTTCCATGGCCATGGTAAGGCCTCCCTCCCTAGCATCCCACGCCTGCTCATCCAGACGTGTTCAATTCCCAGAAGCAAATGGCAGATGAAGACGTGAAGCCGGCTGGCGAGAAGAAATCCCAGCTACCCTCGAATATGGAGTGGGTTTGCCTTATTTGCAAGATACTCGGTAAAGGTCACGTAACGTGAGTCTCGCCCCCCAATAATCCAAGGTTCTTTCCTTTGCTCACGTCGATTGACTAGGTTCTCCCGAGATGACTCCCTCAAGCGCCACATGAAGTTGCACGCCATCTTTCTGATACTTTTCGGAGAAAAGTACACGACGTTATTCAGACTTCTCCAACCGCGCGTCAAGAACCAGGTGGAAGACCTTCGTTTGCTGGTCGTAACAGGCCTTGCGCTACAAGCGCAGGCGCGTGAAAGAGGCGTCCCCATCAAGGACAAGGAGGACCTCAGGGAAATATACCCCAACATGGCCAAGATGATGCGGATGAGTCTTCCCTGAAGTCATGTTGTTACACCCGGACTAGTGTATCGTTTTGTATTGTTGCCTTTGTTAGTGTTCTCTTTTCGTTTTCTCTGCTTCTCTGGGATCTTGTTACTTGTGCTTTCTACCATTATACTCTATTTACGCTATCCTGTCGTGTTCTGCTGTCCTGTACCATCACACATCATCACACATCAGCTAACGGCTACCAGTGTGTTTCATGAGAATAAAAAGAATTCTATATCTGATTGACTAGTAATTGAAGCGCGAATGGCAACAACGATATATTACTATTATACACTGGGACATCGGCCGAACAGGAGATAAAGGAGTACACGGAAACGGCATGATAGGAGAACGAACACGGGAAGGGAACAGGCTGTAGAGACGACAACAAGCCCTCTCGTGTTCACGAATCTGAACTGGAACTCACTGCAGACTCAGACGAGAATCCGAAACCGATTATCCATCCTCAACCTTGACATTCACATACTAAATATACAAGAACAACACGATAGGTGCACGAAGATAGGAAAGGCATAGGTCGAACGGGAGATCAAAGAGTACACGAAAGCGGCATGATAGGAGAACGAACATGGGAAAGGCACAGGCCACATAGACGACAACAAGCTCTTTCCTGTTCAAGAATCTGAAGTAGAACCCACTATGGACTTGGACAAGAATTTGAAACCGATCATCCATCCACGACTTTGAAAGAGTCCGAACACGCTAAATTCGGCATGGTAGGGGAACGAAAACAGGAAAGGCATAGGCTGCGAGGGTGATAATGAGCTCTCTCCTATTCATGTAAGAATGAAGCAGAACTCACTGTGCACAAGAAACCGACTGTCTAGGATGAACCGCAACGATGATATTGTTTACAAATTTGGCGAGACGCGCCTACTGTACAAAGTCTCTCTCTGTCAAAATCTGTCCTTGAAGGATCCTGCCCATGTGCGACTCCGCGAACGGTAGCCCTCTGGTCCGAATGGCAAGTGTTACGGAATTCGTCCCTCTCCACGACATCCCTTACATTCTTCTTTCCCCCGATGGAGGACCTTACTTCTCCATTGACGAATTCCTCACCTCACCGGACCGGTACCCGGATCCTTCCACATTTGTCCCCGACACCTCTCAACTCTGACACGGCCCGTTCCTATGAATAGATACGTCTTCCTGTTTCACCTTTCTTGGATCTGTTCCGTTCGCTCTTCCACCGGTCCTTCGGCCCGCTGGTCTCCATTTCATATCTCGTATGTTTCCCCTTTTAGAATCCGCAGCTGCTCCGCAGCATCGGCTCTCCGTTCCGTTTCCCCTTTCGACATCGTACGACTCCATTCTCATTGGTTCAGCGCTGTGGTAGCCTACCCTGAACCCTACTTAGAGTTCCGATTGTTTCTCCGCTCTGTACTATATAAGGTCACTCGACCTCTCGTTTGTTCCTTAGCTAGTTCTACGCAATCCAGCCTAGTTTCTAGTCTTCCAAGGTTCGCCTTGAGACCACCAACAGAACCTTTCCCTTACACGGAACGGGCTCTCTTAGGACGTTGCGACTCTTCGTGAGATCCTCCCTAGGATACTCCATTCTACGCGAACCATATCCGGTAGGAGATTACTCAAGGACACTCCCTACACGTCGAAGATTACTGGAACGACACTCTCGACACGGATCCGACCGGAGATTACTCTAAAGACACTCCCGGTATTCGAACGAAAGGCTAGTAACCAGGCCTAAACGTAACAGCAAGTAGCGCCTTCACAAAAGGCAGGGACGAGCTCGACCGGGACGATTTGGTCTCATCCTTCTTGTTGCTACCACGGACGCTTGACGGATTCCGTTGGTTCCGCTGCTGTTTCGTTGCGGGTACGCCGAGGAGGCGACATACCCTGAGGTACGACGCATAGTCCCTGAGGTAGAGCTGTCCAGCGAATATATTGAGCTGATCGATAAGCTCCCAGGGTGGTGTCCAGTCCGAGGGCAAGGGAGGGATGGTGTAAAATCGGAGATTGTTGGATGGCTTCATGCGCCAGGATGTACGAGGCGCATACAAGTGAAGGTGAACGAGCTCGCTTGCCCTGATGTCGGGCAGCAACAGGTTGACCTCGAATGGGCTCAGCAACACAAGCACTTTTTCCCTTCTACTGGAGAGGATCCACTGGACGGGTCGTAGATATTGGTCCATGGTCCCTCGAGTAGATTCAGGCTTGACCGTGGTGCAAAAGTCTGTAGTAGCCAAAATAAACGGGCTCCAGACCCCTATGTTTTCGACGGCTGCAGAGCTCTTTTGTAGCGTTGAAAAGACTGGAATGAAGGCGCCAGAGAGAAATAGAGGGATAACACCAGTTTCCACAAATTCGACGACAACAGGATGAAGATGATGTTCTGCTGGTTCTGCCTCGGGAGGCAGCTCCACCTCTCGTTCACGCTCCCGTTCGCGGTGGACTTCCCGCTCTTGTTCTTCTTCGATCTGTGCACTGGGAAGTGATAAAATGTCCAGGTCCCTGCAGCGTTGACGGATATCTGGATCCAAGTCCGAGAGGGTGCCTGAGGCGTTTTTAGTTGCGCATGGTTCATAGAGATTAGAAAGCGACTTCCGCTCAGGTTGGAGCCATGCATCTGCGAGCTTCTCTTTTGTGGACCTCCCGTTGGCAAAATCTGACCAAGTGGCATGTCTCGATCTGTAGTTCATGCCTTGCTGCGCCCAGTAAGGGGCCCGCTGCTGAATTTCGGCCCAGGTTTCGTGTATCGCCCAGCATAAGATGTCGACGGTAGTGACTCGGGCGCTTGAACTGGTCTTGGCAACTGCTTCACGGATTTTCTGGTCAACTGCAGGCGGCGCAAAGAACATGACCGAGTGACCATGACCAAGCTTCCGCATCCGCATGCAGCCTGGAAACCATGGGTCGTGAGACTGAACAAGTGGTAGGATTATGACGTCAAGACTAACCTTGTACTAAGGCATCTTTTGTCACCTTCGGACCCAGTGTAACGGCCGCCCGCGACCCAATAGGGAATTTGATGTCAGTGCCCCTTGTGTGTGCATGATCCAGATAGACAACACAGCGGTCCAACTGGCGACAAAGTGGCGACGATAGCATTGGTTGACTGACACCGTTTCGTGTGAGCACCGTCAATTCATCATCCTCGTTGAAATAGATGGCGCCAGAGGTATCGCGGGAAATGTCGAGCCATGCTTCAGCCACTTGCCGATTGGAGAAATCGAGAACCTGAGCACCAACATCCAGCAAAACACGAATGTCGGGTTGTTCTGTGGTTAACAATCGGAGGCGTTCAGGAGTAGTCAGTCGTTCGCCGTTCTTGTGGGTGACAATGTAAAAGTCGTTTTCGGGCCGAAGAAGACATGCGAGAACTCTGGCGTCAGTTCCCTTCTGATGGTCGAGGTCGTGCTGATTGATAGACATAGGTAACAACCATCGGCCGTCGCTCGTTCCTGAAAATCCTGGTGCTCAATTCAGCAACAAAACCGAACGACAAGGAGTGATTCCGCCCACCAGTTATGACCCTTTCCCGCTTCTCTGCTAAATCCCAGCTGGACCCGGAGAGTTTCCAAGAAAATTCCTTCGCCTCCTTCGGAAAGACGACTCGTGAAAGATAGAAATCTATGGTAACTTGGTTGGAAGTGAAAGTCGGAAATATGACAGCGTCCCATTGTTCCGAAGACCTAAGATTGATTTCGCCAAGGTTTCGGAGGGAGTCTGGTACTGGCCTGCACTCTTTGATCCAAAGCGCGTATTCTGTGGACGGATCATCTTGGTCCAACAGAATTTCAAAGGTAACTCTCAGTTGCTCCTTGCTGAGACCAGCATAATAGTATGATAGGCACGTGAGAACGACGGTTAGATCTGGATGGCCAAATTGCGTGTTGGGTGCTGGTACGTCTTTGGCCTGATATGGAGCAGACATTGAAGTTGAATAAGAGTCGAGTATGTACGGTGGTGGCGGTGGGACGAGGCCATAGTCAACACGCCATCTTCGCTCCGCAAGGGCAAACTGGAGGATGGTTGATGTCAGGAGACCACGCAGGAGAAGTAACCCGCTCCAGAGGTGATTCTGGTCAGAACCTTTAGCATACCCTTCTACCCTTTTCACTGTATCTTGCAGGACATGTTCATCGGATATGAAGCTCCAAATCACATCGCGCAATGCAGAGGAGACATGTTGGAAGTCGAAGTTGGGAAGTTGTCCAGCCATCACGTCTTCCGTAATACGTGATACTAGCGTCGGAAAGACCCTAGAGGGCTGCAGAATCTGAACATGTGGAAATGACCCAGGTGAGCCAAATCTACACTCAATGTGCTCGGGAGTATGTTTCGAAAGGGAATGCAAGTGACTCTTCACTCGCCGCAGGACTTGCTGAGTAACCACCCATCGATCAGGGTATCCGTCTAGGTGTTGTTGGGCTCCAACTGTGTAAACCAATTGAAACCGAGCATGAAGGATCTCGTCGCTCTCGTCAAGGATATCCCGAGCATGAGAGTCAATCAACTTCTGAAGGCTCAGCCACTCAGATGCAGTGCCGGAAGTTCCGCGAGAATCTCCACCATGGTGGGCATTGTCTTTCTTGATGGAACGGTCTGGGGACTGCTTCAGCGATCGAAACACACCGCCTACATAACTATCTCCCGTTATCTAGTGTTCAGTAGTCGGTCGGACCAAACATCATCAATACATAAATTATCGATGCTCACCAATGAGAACAACGGGGTGGTTTCGACGAGATTATAGATCTGTTTCAGATGCTTCGTCAACTGGTCAACCATGGACGCCCTTTCGTGTATCTGCTTCTCTGCGTTCATCAACTTGAGTGACACAACATGCTCGGGCTGGACAAGTACAATCCCACGTTCGTCGATGCATCGAGACAGAAAACTGTGGACACTATCGATTCGAAGCTTGCTTGCGAATTCCCGAGAGAAGGGGAAATGGTATATTGGCCTGTCGGTAAGTCCGCCAAGGCGAGAGACGAGTAACTCGAACATTTGAACCGCCAGTGCTTTCGGGACAATGACACGGACGAGCTGCTTTCCATCAGCGAGAGCGGCAGCGGCGATGGGAATGATCACGGATGATTTGCCTCCGCCCATGTTAACCTGCATCACACTGTTTTCACCGGATTGTGGCGACATGATCTCCTTTGCTGTTTCTGCCTGGGTGCGACGGATGAGAAAGTTTCCCTGAATCTGGCAACGACGAGGGGCGGCGTGAGTACACTGGAAGGAACATTTCAAGCTAGATAGAAAAGACCCTACCTGGATCAATAGCCAATCAGGATATTCTTCAGCATTCCATCCGTCGCATCCCTCGTTCTCCAACTCTTTTGAAAACTCTTCTTCTTGACCAACTAGAGTATAACGTAGCAATCGCCGGGCACGCTGCAGATCCAAAAGGAGTAAAGCCAACGATGTCAAGCATTTCTTCCAGCACGCCGGGATTATGATAGGTGAGACGGACGCGAGATATCGCAATAAGCAGTTAGCAGTAATCTGTGGCCATCTGTTATTTAGATGGACCCGGAGTTTCTGGCCGTGATGATCGGTTGTTGGACCTAGACTCTTCTTGAGAATATCAAGAGAGTCCAAGTAATTGCGTCTACACTGCAAATAATGCTCCTTCAATACCTTGATGCGATTTTCCAAGTTTCCCACTACTCTGTAAGTTGTCCGGGATCCCGTGTAAACATGTTGTACGCTGCCATCAAGGCACGCGAGGTATCTCTGCTGGAATGAGGAATGAGGTCGAAGATAATAGAATAACGGATCCAGTGCAAGGATATTATCTGAAAGTGTCGTGTGGCTGTCGCGATGCAAGGTGCTACGCGTCAGTAACTCCGGGGCTGGACGGTTGCAAATGAGGTGATCGAGTACAATCTGCGTGGGTAGCCGATTTGTGTTGGAAATACAGGATAAAGACGAGTCCGCGGGTGGAAGAATGGCTAGTCCAGGTTCTGCGGGAGTGCACGTAGTTGGATTGTGGCTCCCATGGCCATTTAGAGACGTCGGTCCAATAATGCTTGAAGGCGATAGGTAGGCAGCCCGTCGCGCAGCGCATATCTCTGGCGCACGAACAGCTTGGCGATATAGATCGGAAACATAGTAGCGTCCATTTTCAATCTCCTGACACGCGATTTTGATTTGAGGATGCTGGCTTGAAGACCACTTGTCATTGAGACCTTTGTATCTCATAATTGACCGAAAGCCACCTAGCCGTGAATAGCAGAGTGCTGCGTGCGTGCCCGTTTCTCCGGTGAGTGGATCGGGTCTATGGCAGTCCGTCATGGCGTGCAAGTAAGCGAGAAATCGCATGCCTTGCAAACTATCATCCCCTATCAAGCAACCCAGTTCAGTATCCACGCTGTAGATGTAATACAACGGCTCGCCCTCAACTGTAAAGAGAACAGAGTGAGTAAAGTGGTCAATTCGGACCTGATTATTATCATGCATTTTTGGAAAGCCATTTGGAATGAGGACACGTCTGGGGTTCAGTGCTTCTGGGATAACGGTGCCTCCAATGTGCATTTTCGGCCGGAGGACAAGGAGGTTCTCTAAACCGAATAACGCCCCAACAGATTGATTTTCGTCATAAACCATGTCCTTGAAGTCGCGGGACTCGAGTTCTTGGCTTTCGTTGACAAAGAAGGACAAGCCATAGTATGGTAAAGTGACAGACAGCCGTGGAACGCACTGTACAGAATCGATTGTGGATATGGTGACCATGAGGTTATTGAGGTGGCTTTGTTTGTCTTTGTCGGCAGAAGACCCATGATACAGCTCATCTGGGTTAGAATCGTTGATACAATTGTTGAGACACTCGAAAGATTTGGAAACCATTGTCCAGGTTGGAGTTCTAATGTCCACGAGGGTCTCATCACCTTTGGACATTCGATGCTGTCCAGACGCACAATCCATCCTCCAGTGTTCGGGAGATTCTTCCCAAAGCTGTTTCAGAGGGCGGATTTCAATGATCTTCGTGGACAAATTCAACAAATGGGCATGGTCATCGACGAGCGCTGGAGGCAGATCCGGCCGAATTTTTTCTAAAGGAATTAGCTCGAGTACGTCATTTGTGACATTGCTTTGCACTCGAAGGACCAAGTCATCATCTCGAAGTGAACAGTGCACCTGCAGGTATTTGAAGAACTGTAGTCGTCTCGCATAGAGTCGGATATTACCTTGAAATTAGACGTCATGGGGAGTGCCGTGAAATCCATTCCTGGGAGGTTGGATCGTACCCCGAAGAGTCCGTGCTGCAAATGATGTGAGAAATAACTATCAACATCAGAAACTGTACAGGTACAGACGTCATAGAATATTTGTTGAAGCCCCAGAGAATGCCAGATCTTTCGCAGTAAACCTCCTAATGATCGACCATCTACTTGAAGTGCCCCATTGAGCAAGTTGATATGCACTGTTTGTGAGGGTCGGTCCACAGGTGCTTCTTGAATTTGGCATGTGAGCCAACGAGCATTTGGAAACTTCAAAATTTCCCATTGGCTCACACCTGGCTGGTAGCCAGCGAAAATGTTGCCGACTGCAAGGTCAATGCCATAGTCTGACGGATCGGCAAGAACAACATCCCTCAAGATTTCCTCAAGATCAGGGGAGAAACCACGGTCTCGATCAAGAAGCAGGTGGGAGTATTTGTAGCTGAAACCTAATGAGTTGAGCATGGATGAGCGTTGAGCGTGCTTTACATTCAGCAATCAGATATACCTTTATAGAGCGGATGAAGTGCATGTATAAAAAAGGAGCAAGAAAGTACGGCATCGACATCCTCTGCAGATTGGAACAACTTGTGGTGTATAGCAGGGTCGACGTAACACGTGCTTCGACAAATGGCAGCCATGTCCCGCAAGAGGTTACCTCGTTCTTCGTTCGTACGTTCCTTTGCCAGATCGTATGATAGCTCCTGCACCCAACTGAACGTTCTCGTGCGTACATTTCGAAGGAGCGCAATGGCCCGCTCTGAGACGTCTTCACTAGGACTTGATGCAAGCACCCGGGTGCTCAGCAGAGAGATTGAACTCATCAACACCCCGTCAATTGAGCTTGCTCCGACTTCCACAAATAAACTCTCAAGTTCGCCGAGAAGGGCATTGCAGAAAGGGGAGTCTTGGAGCTCCTGATGCCAGATCCATGTGCCTGTATTCAGGTCGAGCGGCCCAACCTGAAACACAGCCTGAGCGAGGAGGAAATGAAAAGAGTGACGGCAGAGATTGAGGGTTCTACTGCGGAGCGCCCACAAAATATTGAGCCATTGGAGTGAACCACCGCTGCGTAAGTGAGCAAACACGACAAATTCGTCGAGGGAAAGATCCACAGGACAACCTGCTTGCTCAGCCAAGACGTCATTGGAAGTGTGAGAAGTTGAACGCGTTGAATGCGCACAAAAACCATACTCGTGCTCTAGGGAGTATGTACTAAGGAAGTGAGGGGACCTCAACGGCCGTAGCACGAAACTGTCGCTTGGAGATCGAGCAACGTAACATAACGGCGGGTGATTTTGGGATTGTGGACCGAAAAAGGCCAACTGTATCTCCCAGTGGAGAGGCGCGCCTTGACGCTGGACAAGGTAAGGCTGCAACTCGGGCACGTTCTCAAGTAGAGTCCATCCTTTCGCATGATCAAGTTCCTCATAAAATTTGTCAGGATCGGAAGACCAAAGATATCCAAATTTCTGATTGTCCTTTAGAATGCGGAGTGAGGCAGAACGCCAGATTCGAAAGTCCGGTGGGCATTGGAGCTCGAATACAGCAGCTTTTGCATGCAATGGCAAGGCGGGCAGTGGCGACCGGGACACCCTAGGTATGGAACCCTGTTGAAATTCTTCATTTTCATCACCATACTGTGGGAGACCAACGCCTCCATTCTGCTGGTTGACATGCCCAGTAACCGTCATCATTGCGTCTCCTTCGATACGACCTTTGAGCTGCTGAAGATGTGAGGACTGGTCGTAATAACGGACAGGGAAACTGTCTTCGGTGAAATCATCCCAGAGGACCGACCGTCCAGGGCGTGACTGGGAATAGCGTGTAGCAAGGTACTGGTATGCACAAGAAAGACGATGGAGGCTTGTTGCCTTGCGCAAAAGCAGGCTTTCCAGCAGATCAATCGGGATTTCAGGTGGATAATCGGCGAGCATTGGAATCTCCCTGACAACTAGCTTATCGAGCGCAACATATAGCTCGATCGCTGTCAACAACCTGTTGGATCTAGCTTCTGGATTTCTGGTCCATCTATCCTTGTAAGCTATCTCCATATATTTATCCATCAAGGCCTCGATCTGGGCGCACGCCTCGCTCACATTCGTGACACGAACAAGCCAATCATCAATGCCACGCTCGACTGATTGCTGGACGTCATAGATAGTAGTATCAGGGTCAGCGCCATATGCCTCGTCGAAAAAAGCTCCATTCGAAGACAAGAAGTCATCGATTGTGCCACGGCGACGATGGTCGGGACAGAAGGGGGTGACGTTGGAGTTGTGATCAGGATTTTGAAGAACGCTGCGAATGTATTCACCGCTGCTCCTGAGCGAGAGCTGCGTGTCTCTTTCAAGTTCGTCCTGGGATGGGTTTCGAAATGGAGATGGGCGGTCGCTCAATTCCTTCCACCTGGCATCCAAAATCTCTTGGAGGCAAGTGCATATCGCCATCGCAATTTCAGAGAGCCAATCGGGGGTAGATGGCCCAAGTTTGCTTAAGCGTCGGAGGATTGTAGATGACATCAGATGAAGAAGATCACTGGAAAGTTTCGTATTGCCTTCGTCCCTTGCAAGGGTGCATGCAAAGAATAAGATGAATTGTTTGTAGGAAGCGCACTCATTGACCGACATGTGAATTGCGACCCTAACGAGAAGCCAAAGAGCTGAACGACGCCAAGCAAGCAAGGTCCGGAGAGAATCGTCCATGTTCTTGCCGCCAACATAGTCGCGAACATGCTTCGTGATGCGAGAAAAATCAGTAGTGCGACCAGCACCACGCAAGCGGGGAATATTGATGGTGCGACCAACATTTCCCAAGATACCGTCAAACAAGGCGGAGATGTACTGTGGATGAGTGGAAGGGGGAAGTGGGAGATTCAAGTCGACTGCGTTGGGATGAGAAAGAAATCTGGAGAATTCGGATTGGAAATTCCCATCGTCAATTGCTTCATTCGGGATCTCGATGGCTGAACTAGGATACGAGTACATCAGAGGTTCCGCCGCGTTTTCTACAGCATCTATGCTCGGGGACACCTCGAATGCCTCGCATAGAGTGCAATTCTCCCGCCTCGTGAGCAGGATTGCAGCATTTTGACGACGGATGAGAAACGCGAGGACATCTAGGAATCGTCAACATGATGCAGCTGTCTACAAGAAATTTGTGAACGTACCTCCTGTTTGCATTCCTCGCAGCTGGGAGATAACGTTGGCGTCGTCCGTGTACTCTGATTGAACGCAGGCTTGTAGATTGTCTAGCATCTTTGCGATGCGACACCACTGAGCCTGCTCCAAGGTTCCGCAGACATGGGTGGCGTAAGCATGGGCAGCAGTGCAAACTGCACGAGCTAGTGAATGGTCGTTCTCTGGGGTATAGTCGCTCTTGTCGGGGGGATAGACAGGAAGAAATACGTGGGTAACAAGATATTTCAGGGTGTCATGGGAAGTAATTACAGGCGTGTTGGTGGTGGTGTTGGACTTGTAAGTTCCCATTGTTTACGCGAATACGAATCCGTGCACTGCAGCACAGCACCGTGAAGTATAGCAAGGTCGCCGATACAGGTAATACGATTCGCGAGTATGTCGTTATGTGCTATCACAGACAAACAGGAGGAAATGGACAAAGAGGGGACAACTGGAAGAGATGAAAAGTGTTCTGGAAGTGATGGAGTACGACAAGATGGAGAGGGAAAAGGGTGTGAGGAAATCGGAATGACGGCTGTACATGCTGTTGACAAACCGAACCAAACTCATCGCCTCAATCAGATCAACTGACCTGAGTAAGCAACGTATCAGTATCAGGCAGTGTATCAGAGTTTCGCTCTCATCCACGCATTGATTCCCGGCCTCGAGACCCCAAATACAGCGCTCTCTGTGAACAGTGCATAATATTGTTGACTTATGTCCGTGCCCGTGTCGAACACTTGTCAGTGGATACCTCAAGTGGTCAGCAATAGGCACCAGGAGACTCAGGTAGACGGTAAGGGTAAGTAACTTACTCTCTCTCGATTCTCAACCACACGTAGCCATTGGCGCGACTGCCTCGATATTTCAGTGGCCGGACAGACTGAGCAGAGACAATAACGTTCTTAGTAAAGCGTGCCAGTCTTCTAGGGTTCTTGAAGTTCCGGACGTTGCATTGCACAAGGCAGAAAGGTTGGTATGCAAGCAGAGGACACTACTGTTTTATGACCTTCGCTCCACGTAGTGAACATAACCGCGCAGCGGGGACGATGGACTGAACCTGATTTGAAAGAGTTACAAGACAGGATATGGGGTAAGTTACTCGAGAGGAAGTGATCGCGAGTACTTAGCATCACGTTGCATCCAACCTCTAATTAATTGTTCCTGGTCCGACGGTCCGTAGCTGTTACCATGCGATCTTCCTTTGGCAATTATTGCTAGTCAGTCGCTTGAAAGGGGAGTAGTTTGATACATCAACTTCAGTGTGTCTGTCATACAACTAACCTTCAGTTGAGTCAAATCTTTTGGAGTCCTCAGGAACACACCAGGGCGTAGGCACGGTTGTAACAGCGACGGTCTTGCATGGTAATAAACGATACATGCTGTCTACGTGCTTCACGCATGATCCACAAACACGGTCAACATATGCACGAACAACAACAAAAGAAAAAAGAAACCTACCGAGGCGTCGGAGACGTCGAGTCCAGATTTCCCCGTCTGTGACCGCTTCTATCAAGGACATGGGACCAAGTCCACTCCAACATTGGTAACTTCTGCTTGTACAAGCTGCGGTATCTACTCAGCGAACACAGGGGATGAAGACGAGTAATGCCTGACGAGGCCGAACGCTGTGGTGTGGCGTCTTGACTCTTGAGTCGTCGAAAGCCACTGGCAGATCATCCTGTCATATGTCTGCGAGGATGGAAAGAAGTCGGAACATCAATTCGCACGAGGACCATCAGTTGCAGGGGGAGACTGGGCACTTTCAAGAGCGAATTGTGTGCTACCAACGAGAAGGCTCATCACCAGCCGCTTGCGGCCCTTCGCACGGTTGACCATCGGTCTATCACATGCCAGTTGGGAGCAGTCTGGTACTCACTTGACTGGAGGTAAGCTAGCTACACTCCTTTACTATGCTGACATGTGGATGGTATTCACTCCTTATATCTGGTCGTGCCCTTTCACACCCTCATGGTAGCCGACGCCGACGTCGTGGCATGGGAAACACCATTTTTGAACCCTCTGACTGCAGGCGCAGGCGTTCGCAAGGCACTGATCATCCTCAACTGACCCTTTTCCCTCCCTTTGCTCGGGACGCTCTGGAACGCCTGCTCGAGGAGGTTCTGCGCGGACGACGGTGCCAACCGTCTGTACGATCTCCTGGGGGAGGCAACGGTCGCAGATGCAGAGTTCCTGCGAAACCAGTGAGCTCTGAGCGCCTCCGTGTCTCCCCTAACGAATGGATACACCAATACACGCCTGATCTGATCAAGGGCGATCTAGGCTCTCTGCACGAGAACGTCCGGGATTACTACGCCACCAAGGTCTGTTTTCGAGATCTAGAATGGATGGCAGGGCCTTACAACTGCATCCTAGGGAGTACAAGACCTGCAATATTTTGACTAGGATGCCACGGATCTCATGAAATGCATCGAAACGCTGGAAGAGAAAGAATGCAGGGAAGGACACAAGGTCAGACCCATCGACAGATCGACTACGCTGGTTGATCTTATCATTCAGACCTAACTCTGATTCTCGGAGGATTTTCTGGAAGACTCGACCAAACTGTCCCCGTCCTCTCCTACATCTACAAAATTCGGCAGACGAGGTCGAGGGTCTACGTCATCACGGACGACAACATTGGGTGGGTGCTCGATGGGGTGACCGTCCACGTCGAATCCTAATTGTGACAGTCTCGACCTTGAACTGCGCCAAGGGACATCACCACATATCCATAGACCACGACGCTTTGGGGCTTACGTGTGGTCTTCTACCTGTCGGAGTAGATTCCAGTGTTCAAGTCCACGTCCGGTCTTCGATGAGAGCCTGGGTAAGTTCAAGTTCTCTGCCTAAGTGTTGCCCTGTCTTGACCGCTTACTTGAAGATGGGACTAAGTCTTACTTTGACGGCTTGGTGTCCACGTCCAATCACCTGGCCACGCGGAGCAATTCGTGACGATCAAGACCTCCCGCCCGAGCTGGTGGTGTGCAGAGCCTCGTAGAAAGGCATAAGCTACGGGTCTACACCAAGGAACCGAAAAGCTTCAGAAAGGCATCACTTGTTACTACGGTACTGTCATAAATGTCCTGGTAGTTATGTCGTCCCTCATATGTAGCCATTCGAGAATTTTTGTATGCATACCAGAACGAACATTGTCGAGGACGATACGATCTAGGAATCGGTTTTCGTCGCTGTTGAAGCTTATAGACCGAGACACGCTCGTGCTGGTACAGAGGCGCTCGAGCTCGACCCGTCCGACTGATTTGCATTCCAAAGCCTTCTCAGATACAACCACGCCGACGTCTACATGCTATCAGTAACTGGCGTAGCCACATCCCCAGACACCAACTTCTCCTCGCCTAAAGGAAGAGAAAGAGCACAGTCAGCCAACTCCAGTTTAACACACCCCCACGAACCAGCGAACGCAACCCTCTCATCAAAACTCAACTCACCTGCGTCAACAAATCCGCATCAATCTCAGGCAAGCACCTCATGCACACCATCCGCCCATGGAACAATCTCCCACCTCGTCGGCGGTTTTTCGATGCACAAACAAATATCCGTCGGAGTGTGGGCACCGTGTTCAGCGTTGAAGTCTTCGCGCACTTGACGTTCCTCTGTGCGACGCGACGCGGCCGCCTCAGCATTGCCATGAAGGATATAGGAAGGAAGGATCCTCACCTGCAGTCATAGTACCCAGTTGTACCACCATTCCCTTGACGGTCTTCTCTGCGGCTTCGCGGTATTGTTGACCCCTCGCGATCTCGAGGAACTTGTTAAACGGTGACTGATATTGGACGAATTTGTGGTGCAGATCCTCTATGACTAAAAATCGCTGCTGAAGGGTTTCCAGGAGATCCTCGGACTCGGCCTGGGTAACAAATCGAATCGTAAATCATAAAATAAACCGCCAAAGGGCACACCTCGATGTCCTGTTGCTTCTGAAGCATATCCGACATGATATCTCTGAGCTCGTCTAGATCGTCTAGTGTACAATGGCTCACATCTAGTTGTTCTTGAACAGCAGTCTTGGCAAGCTCCAACTTCTCGCTATATTGTATCATAAGTAACACGTCTGTCGCTCCTCCACACTTTACTCACTGAGCTTCCTGAATGGAGTGAACGTCCTCCTTGAGGTCGGCCATTATCACTAGGAGTTCGTCCGCGTCTCGATGCATCGCTGCAAGATTCGTATCCATGAGATCTCGAACGACGACATAAATTCATTTGTACACTTACCTCGCATCTTTTCTCTCGAATAGGATCTCCCAGCTTCGCTGTCATGAAGCGCATCTGCTATCTAATCATAATGCGATGCCAGGCTCTCCAAATGCCTTGCCATCCTCACTGTCTTCTCCTGGGAAACCAGCAAGGGCTTGATTGGAGGTGGCGCGTCTGAAACACGCAACGAGTCGCGTATGGAAGAAACCGTGTTCGAGAGCGTTTCTGGTAGTCGTACGTCGTCGACATGGCGTCCTGTATAGATACATGTCAATGTTTCCTACGCAACACCGGACGCCACGTCTGGTCCGAAGACACAAATACGCACATCGAGCCGCGTTCGATCATTCTCCACAGCATCCAACACCTGTTCAATCACACTCTCATCCACAAGGCCCCTCAATGTCTTCCACGTCGACCGATCGACTGTCTTTGTCGCGGGCTTTTTCTTGGGCCTCTTCTCAAAGACATGCCTGCGGACGGTGGCGGAAGGGCTCTGTGCAGGGTCGATGGTACCATTCACCTTGTCAAACGAATATTGGTTGAAAGGATGGTGGTCAAGAAGCATTTCTGCGTTGTCTCAATCCAACCTTGGCCCGTCAGGTGTAAATGGCAGCGGTGCGATATGAGGGGCGGAACTGACAAGGGTAAAAGACCGAACAGAGATAGTCAAGATATAATCATTGTTTCGTTGACTAGTGTGATCATCAGGATGGATTGCCGTCACCACTGATTTTCCTGGCTTTAAATTGAAACAAGGTGAAGTCGGAGAATGTAACTGACCAACGCGAGTCATCCATTTTGGATTGCTCGTTGACAGAGGAAAGGGAAACCTCCCGGCTGATATGAGTGGGTGAGGTTAGAGAGGAGAATGGGTGTGAAAGACATGCAGTCCACGTTTGCACGCTTAGTAATCTCACCTCCAAATTGTCAAAAACCTTGTGCCGTCTCTGCTGGTAATTGGTTCTACGTCAATAGTCGTACGTGGCCCTTTTTCTCAAACCAGTGTCGAGTGGTACCAGACGATGGATGGTCTATTGGGGCGATTCGGGGGGCACGCCGCGCCAGATCTAGATGAACCTGAGAGACCGAGAATAAGCAAATGTGATTGGTGTGCTAACTCCACGCGGGGAGTAGCTGGGATGCGAACAAACAAACTCAAACTTTTACTTGCAGAAAAGATCTTACCAAAACAAGGAAAATATTTGACGTCATACGTCGACGTCCGCGTCACTGCCTGCATCAGTGTATACAAGAACCATTGATTATTGTCCGATGTACTGCAAACACCAAATGTATCCAGACTGTGACCAGAGGGTATTGTCACCATTCTTGGAGCTTGAAAGTGGGCTGACCAATTGCAAGGCCCCACCACGCCGGATGCTGTGTGGACTAGTACAAAGCTTTTACATATACTTTCCTGACGTTGCACATCCTCAGTCAAAGGGTGAGGGAAGCATCCATTGTGATAGATTGATGCTACTCTATTCAAACAAATACAAGTTCTTGAGAAACCAGTAATATCGAATAGAGCGCAACCTGGGTACCAACAAGTACAGACGAGTGAGATGAATGCATGATATGCATGCTAAGTGCACGCATGATGGGAGAACGAACATGGCAAGGCATAGGCTGCAAAGGCGTCATGGGTCTTCTGTTATTTTAACAGTTAGGTGGTAAAGCTCACCACGTCAAAATTGATTGCGAAAGTACGACATAGATGCTGTTCGGGTTATAAATGTGATCTACCCTTCAAATTTGCGTTGGAACCTGCCCTCGAAGAACTCCACCCATGTGGGCATGGTGAACAACGGAAGTCCTCGGGTACGAATGGCAAGTGGCGCGAATACAGCAGGCAGTGAAGATCCCAGGAACGTGATTTCCATCTCTTTGAAACTACCAGGGATCTTGAACAAATTGCGCCGGACAGTCATATCGGCCAATGTATCTTTCGAGGGCATGCCGAGGAATTGACATAGTAGTCGGAGGTACAATTTGTAGTCCTTAAGATAGAGCTGCCAAGCGAATGAGTTATGTTGAGCTGGTCGTTCGATCGATCAGATCTCAGATCCCAGGGTGGAGTCCAGTCAGAGGGGAAGCGCAAGCTTTGCAATTGGTGCTCAAAGCTTATTTTGGAACTGTACAGTATAGAATTCCACCCGGCGATTGCCAGGCCAGGCAAGTCAACATATCTTATCAACACCAGGTAAGTAATGTTGACAAAATGCAAGACAACTCGTAAAGACGGTAGAGTATCTTTCATGCAAATGTAGTGCTCTGCATATTTCAGTGAATGATGACGTCGACTCATCGATAACAGTGCCCGATCCCCCCCTGAAACTGGTGGTTCTCACGCTCAGCCAGCGAATTGATGTCTAACTTCTGGATCCTCACAGACACCCAGCAGGATGGTTTAGTTTTCGATAATCCAAGACACCACACCACAGCCGTTGTGCCCCATCAAACATTCCTCATCCTTATCTCTTGTGTTCTCCCTTGTCCCTGACAGGAGCAGTCACAGACGAGGTGATCTGGACTTGATGTCTCTGACACCTCAATAGTTTCTTTTCTTTTGTTGTTGAATGTGGATCGTTCATGAAGCACACAGACAACGTGGGTTATTTATTACCATGCGGCCTCCGTCGCTGCTACAAACATATCTACACTCTGGTGTGCTCCCGAGGACACCAGAAGATTCAACTCAACCGACAGGTTAGTTGTATATACGTCGCTCAAGTCTCAATCCTCTTGATGACCAATGGAGTCCTGCCGCTGCTGCTGCCTCCCCCTTTACATCTGTGTTGTTTCGCCGACTTTTTCCTTTGCATATTATGATATACATCAACAGCCACGAAAAAATAGACACGTATCGTACATCTCATTTACATACATGAAACCGACGAGGGAACTTGAAAAAGGAGCAAAACCGAGAGGGAATATTCAGTTGGGCAGTCCGCTACTGTGTCGAGCTGTCATGGTAACACATGGGTGGTGAGCGATCATTTCAAGTCAATCCATACGTGGACGCTTTGGTCGTGGACCTGAGTTTGCGTCGGATATTCCGGCCATATCCAATGCTCGCTTGGGAGGGAGAACCAACGCTGATGAGGGGTCAGTCGGATATAACGAGGGCATCACTCCCGATTCGGAGGCATCAGCACGTAGATGTTGCAGTGTTGGTTGTGAATCTGCGTCGGATGTTCCAGCCGCCTTCATGACTCGTTTGTAAGATGGAAGCGATGCCGATGGGTCAGGCTCATCCCGTCTATCGTGCGCCAGGTCGGAAGACGGCGGGAAAAGTGTCTCTGATGGGACGGGGCGTGGTATCTGTACGTCAAACGTAAGTAAACTGTGACAATACTAGTCCATTGAGTGGTCGCACCTCAAAGTCCTTCTGCGTTAGAACCTGCCCTTGAAGAATTCTCCCCATGTGCGTATGAGCAAACGGACGTCCTCGGGTACGAATGGCGAGTAGTGCCATCACTGCAGGAAGTGGAGATCCTGAGAACGTGATTTCCATCTCTTCAAATTTGCCAGGGATGTTGAACAAATTCCGCCGGACCGTCGTATCATCCGACGTCTCTTTCGTGGGTACGTCGAGGAAACGACATAGTCGGAGGTACGATGTGTAGTCCCTGAGATAGAGCTGCCCAGCGAATACGTTCAGCTGGTCGATCAGATCCCAGGGTGGAGTCCAGTCGGAGGGG